>MU185990.1:69092-99870 GCA_016904865.1 Pissodes strobi
TAGATACGGTAAACGGTAGCGATACGGAAGCCCTACGGTAAATACGGCAGTAGATACGGTAAACGGTAGCGACACGGAAGCCCTACGGTAAATACGGCAGTAGATACGGTAAATGGTAGCGATTCGGTATACGGTTCTCAATAGCTCCAGCCCTATGACACGGTCGGTTCAGCAGAACGGTTCCCTAACTCGGACGCGAATCCTGGATGGACTTAGTTCGGAAGGATACTCAGCCGGGATTACTCCACCTGCCAAGCCAGGATGGCCGGGATTACTCCGCTTGCCAATAGGGGGGCCGGGATTACTCCGCCTGCCAAGACAGGATGGCCGGGATCACTCCACTTGCCACCCGGGATTGCCAAGCAGGGATGCCCCGCTTGCCAAGACAGGATGACCGGGATTACTCCACTTGCCACCCGGGATTGCCAAGCAGGGATGGCCGGGATTTCTACGGTAGGCCGGAATTACTCCGCTTGCCAAGACAGGATGGCCGGGATTACTCCACTTGCCACCCGGGATTGCCAAGCAGGGATGCCCCGCTTGTCAAGACAGGATGGCCGGGATTACTCCACTTGCCACCCGGGATTGCCAAGCAGGGATGGCCGGGATTACTCCACTTGCCAAGGCAGGATGGCCGGGATTACTCCACTTGCCAATAGGGAAAGGATCACGAACCAGGAATACGGTACGACGGATATTTACCTGCTCGGTCGGTCGGTTTTCCCGGTCTGTCTGGAGCTGTCTCCCACTGGTATGCTGCTTGCTCGGTGCTAGACTGCCTCTCGACTGTTGACTGCCTCGACCCCGGGCTGAATGCCCGTTTTAGTGCGGTACATCTGGTTTTATAGGATGAGGCCTGCGCGGTCCTCAGAACTTGCGAAGTGGGGCTCGCCGCCGCCGGTACGGTGCGTACTACTGATACTAGGAAAACCTTGGGTAAATTGCGGAAAGTGTTTTCCTGTATTTTCGCGCGGCTTTCAGTAAGATAGTAATGTATATATTATTTTTACGATAATTTACCAAAACGAATGGTGTTTCTATGACACCAAATACCAAAGATACGGTTTAACAACAATTAATTAGGCTTACGCTCTGAAATATAAGAAAAATTAAGTAACATCGTTACAGTTTAAACCCGTCTTCCACGGCCACCCTTGCCGTTTTTGTTTGGTGGTTGTCTAGACAGAAGTCGGTTGTGGTTGGCATCCTCCATGTCCTGATGAATGGATAAAATTCTATTGTCCACGATCTTTTTATACTCGTTTGTAAGAGCGTTTATTCGTCGCAGTTGAGGGGCTGGGATGCGGCTTAAGACTGGAAGCCATTGCGTGAGAGTTGGTTTGATGACACCAGCATTTATTCTCATTGTTCTGTTTAGCTGCGCATCTATTTTCCGTACATGGGGGCTTTTTAACCAAATTGGAGCACAGTATACAGCAGCTGAAAATACAAGACCCAGAGCAGAAGAACGTAGAGTGTAGGCCGATGCTCCCCAAGTTGTGCCACACAATTTTTGGATTATATTGTTTCTTGTTTTTAATTTTTGAGCAGTTCTCGTGAGGTGCTCTCTGAAAGATAGTGTTCTATCAAGAGTTATGCCTAGATAATTAGGTGTTTTATAGTGGCTTGGTATGGTGTTTTCAAATGTTGATTTCTCTTCTAGCGAGTTTCTTATTTAGGTGAAAGCAAGTAACGTCTGTTAGTTGCTTTCTTTTTGGTGGCGTTAAGTTGGAGCCTGCACTTGCGAAAATACTTTCCCACTACTTCCAGATCCGCGTCAGGATCTCTTCTGATCGTTTGATTGAACTGCAAATTATTGCAAGTACACAGTTATTAGCGTAACCAAACTTTCTCGATCTTATTTCTGTCATGTCTGCAATATACAGGCTAAAGAGAAGTGGAGCAAGGACTGATTCCTGTGGTAACCCGTTCTTTAGTTTCCTTGGGGAGCTGATTTCGGATCTCATAGCCACTTGAAACACTCGGTCGTTCAGCGTGCCATCTACCAGTCGAAATGCTAGTTTGCAGGGGATTACATGTAGGAGCTTGTATATCATGCCCTCTCTACATACTGTGTCGTATGCCGATGGGTCGATAAATGCATCTGAGGTTATAAATTTTCTTTGAAATTTTGCCTGAATGTGGGTGGTGATTGATAAGACTAGATCTGCACAGCTTCCTCCAGGCCGAAAGCCCGCTTGCTCAGCCGGTATCGCTTCAAGTATTCTTGTGCTAATTCTGTTATAGTTAATTCGTTCTAGCAGCTTATAGGTCACAAACAACAGAGCTATTGGTCGGTAACTCTTGGGTCCATCAGTTGGGACAGTTGGTTTGCTTGGTTTTAATATTGCGATTATCTCCGATCGTTTAAATTCATTTGGGATGTAGCCATTTTTATAATATCTGAGAAGGGAGCCATTCAGACTTTTTCGTATTTGCCACAGTTTATTAAGAATTCAGGGTGGATATTGTCAAGCCCTGGAGCTTGATATCTTTAAGAGCATTTGAAACTTCTTCGCAAGTCAGTATAAGGGCGAGAAGGCACTGTTTCTGGGGCTTGAGCTTTTAAGGTTTTGAGTTCTAGTTTTACCTTAACTGAATGTTCCTTATCCCTGGGTGTTCTGGATATCGCTAATATGTGTGAAGCAATAGCGTTTGGGATGACAGTTATATTTTGTTTTTGTGTGGGGGCTCCGCCCCCAATTTCTTCAATAGTACCCACGCTTGTCTGCTCGATGTATGGAAGCTCAGGCTATGAAGTAGGTCGTCTGCTATTTTTGATAAGATCTTCTGACAAAGAAAATAGAAAGTTCAAAGGTGTACTTTTTTTTTGGGCTTGACGTACCTCATTGTATATAATCGAGCTATTTAGTACAGAACTCGTTAGCAATCGGTAAAATACTTTTTTTCCACCACTGCTCCATGCTTTTCTACCCATGTCGTATACACCGCTTATTTGATTTGCCAGATCCACTCCACCCATCATTTTTTTTACAAAATGCAATGGCACCATGACAGGGTGCATCAACTTTATTGCTGATTTGTCGTTTCTCTTTACACTCGTTATGTCCGAATCCTGACAGTTACTCAACAGAATAACCTGTTTTGTATCTTGTCATTTGATTGCGATAGAGCTTGACTGCTGAGTCAAGAATTCGCATTCACCTCTATTCATCTTTTCGGCCGTCCGTACTGCTGGGTACTGAAAAGACTCCATCAAATTTACCGAAGTAGAAAATCGATCAAATGAGAGAACTACATTTGGATTTTTTTATAGTTTTACACAGATTTTTTACTACTGTTTCGCCAAAGAGTATTGATTCTCTCCAGGTTATCCTTGCCGGAGTTGAGATGATCAATACTGCCGAAGTTTTGGGACTTAGTTGCAGCACATCACTAATGAGCAACCGATAACGATCATAATTTCTCCTGCATCAGTAAAAGTGGCAGACTTATTATTCTCGCAAGCATAACTCTAAATGCGTTGGTTTGTGCATTATGCAATAAAAATTAAGAAATTCCTTGGAAAAAGTTTGCTGAATGCACATTTAGTTTCGTTTGGAATGAGCCGTGTTATGTGGATATTTGTCAGTGATGAACATATTAGGCTACTGTTCACAGCAGGATATTCAACTTGTTCATTTAGGTGTTCTGCATCAATGTTTTCCTCTTCTTCACTACTCCCACTATTTTCTTTTCCACTTTCCTCTTCGGAGGCATCGGACGACTTATAAAACTCGTCAGACTCATCACTGTTGTGAAAGGAGTCTTCTTCTTATGAGGACTCCCCGGAGGAGCTACTGCATTCATCAGATGGAGATAGATATTCTATATTCTAGGCAATGTCCTCAAGTTGAGATTTAGTTTCTTCTTTTCATACTGTAAAAAACCATTGGGATGTAAATAACCCAATCAAGAACCCCAGTGGGACACATGTAGGATTACATGATCAGCTGATAAATAGTCAACTTGTCTGAAAATATCGTTCCAAAAAACGACACTAACTTTACAAAATTTTCTCAAAAACGGGTTTAAAAGTCGGTCACGTACAGTTTATTCCCTGTTTGCAAGCAAACTGACATGCTAACAGTGTGTCGCTGCAAAAATAAGCCAGATACATAAAATATAGTAAAATTACCCATTAGAACGTGATTTCTATGTACTACTGGGACTTATAAGGCACAGTGGATGTTTTGGAAAAATCCTTGGGATCTATATGTCCCGGTGAGCCTCAATGGGTTAAAATGGTTGCGAGTGGAAATTTGGGATTTGGCACATTTGGCGGCAGCCGACGGTCATTTGTTTTTGCTGATGCTATTTTGCAT
This sequence comes from Pissodes strobi, assembly GCA_016904865.1. Classification (NCBI taxonomy): domain Eukaryota; kingdom Metazoa; phylum Arthropoda; class Insecta; order Coleoptera; family Curculionidae; genus Pissodes; species Pissodes strobi. The sequence continues at coordinate 73,418 of MU185990.1, forward strand.
TTCCTAGTTATTACGTAACATGTGCAATTTTTAAAAATTTTGCTTTGAAACACTGTCGAAAAAAATAATTAATTTTAATCAAAATTTCCGGAATTATTTCCTCGGATGGTCTTTCAAACTATATTGAAAGTGGCGAGAACCTTAAAAAGACCAGCACTTTTTTGAGAATGCATATTTTTGAAAAAGGGGTCATTTTGGGTCGTTCTAGTGCCCAATAAGCAATGAGGATCGAATATTACAGTTCGATAGGGTATTTCTAGGAGAAAAACTTTATAAATGCTTCTCTGTTTCGAAAATGTCGGGAAAATGGAATTTTTAAGTAAAATACAATAACATCAATTATTTATAGGTCAAAAAAAGTAAGGTTTTTATTTTTTTTCGCATATTACAACATCACATTATTGCTATACAATACAAAATATCATCAGATCCTTTGCTATTTCCTTCCTAGCCTCCACTGCAGTCTAATTCTTAGCATTGTTTGACATCCTCTTAAATTATTTGAGGGTTTACCCATGAGAGTCTGCTGCAGAAACTAGTATGCACCTCCACTGATGCTTGATGTCTTAATACTATTACAACTCTAATTCTAAATTTTCAATATACAAAGAACAAATAGTATGTAGAGCTCTATATTATTCACACCACGGTCCTGTCTCCTAGTATTTTACCTATCAATATTGAAGTTTTACTCATCTTATTTCTACGCCTATATTTAACAATGTTTATTTATAGCGTTGATTGGCTAATAGGCGCCTATTAGTCAATCAACGTTGCTTCTCTGTTTCGAAAATGTCGGGAAAATAGAATTTTGAGGTAAAATACAAAAACATCAATTTATAGGTCAAAAAAAGTCAGGTTTTTATTTTTTTTTCGAGAATAGTAATTTTTGATAGAAAACTTGATGACAATAATCTATGCCAAAAATCGTCCAAGAAAGCCGGTCACTGACTGTACTGCGGCGTCGAACGGTATGATTGTACAACGGCGTTGCTCCATTTGGTTGGAAAACTGGCGAGAACACGCACTATACTGCGACAGCATAAACATACTGCACCGTAGTTAGTATAGACTTGGGTTTGGTGAACGATGTCAGACCAAAGTACCGCTTTGTGCAAATATATAATTCTATCCAACCCCGTCGCTTGCTGACCACACGCTATCAAAATTTCGGTCAATCCAACACAATAGTAGTGCTGCAGACAAGCTCGTCTGTTTGCGGTCAAACCATACGATTTGGTCGGCGGCACCGCCACTCACTTAAGTGGGCCATTCACGATACTGCAGCGTTGCACGATTTTGCCGCATCCAATGAAATTATCGCAATTTGATCGTGTGTGACTTCATGCCTCCGACGAAATCGTACGATTTGACCGCAGACAAACTAATTTGTCTGTTGCAGTACAGTACAACACCGCCGGGTGGTTCGATTTTATGCCCGTGTGTGGCCGACTGCCGCATATACATGGCGCATCACTGTGTCTTCTTTTTAAATCACATAAATTACTGCTAACAACAACTCCACGTAAATAAATTCATCCATGCGTAGGTATTTTCTCCAATCATCTGGATGAAATCGCAACTCGTCTAATAAATTAACATGACTCAGTGAACCCCGTTTCATAAGCCAATCTGCACCAAAATCTACGTTCCCATTTAGGTTCCTTTTTACTTTTGGTTACGCAAAGAGCAAGAGACGCTAAAATTAAAACACTTTAATCTGACATGATTACAAGCCTAGATCATACTGTCACGCAATGTTTTTATCCCGTGACGCCATGCCTTGATTGGCGTGCAGGAGAGTAGCTCAGATCCGGAATCGTTCTACGTCAGGTGAGAAGAGATGATAAAGAATGCACTTCGGATAAACAATAACAACATATTATATTGGTCAAACTTAACGAGAAAAGGTTAACAATATTTATCGGTCAGAAATGTTGATAATATTATATTATACCCAAGTACTAAGGTGCGCATGCTTTCTCGATTGAGGTATATTTATGAATTGTTTACAGGTATTTGGTCACTGTTTTATAAATATGGTTTTTCTTAAGAGTTTGTGTTGTTTCATTTTATAGTTATAGTTTGGATTAGTATCACTTAAGATTTCCACTTAGAGTTTGCACTTAAGCTTTGTACTTGAACGTCACTGATTTTTTACTTTCAAAACTATATTTTAATAATTCTCCAAGACAACTCGGTAAGGGGATTGAGTCCGCGGGCAATATGCTCGAGCAAGACGACTCAGGAAAGGAAATTGAGTCTGCGGGCAATATGCTCAAGCAAGATGACTCCGGATTAGATGACACAAAGTCTGCTGAACTGAAGGTTCGGTAGCGTATTTATATCATAAAATCTGCTGAGTGTTGCGTGTTTAAGATTGAAAGTCGCTCGCGTTGCCTGCTCGAGTTTATAGTTTGCCTTTAATGTTTTTATAAAATTTCCACGTTCAAGTTCAAATTTAGGACAGGGTGATATTTATTTGGTAGTTTATGCATTTTAGTAGCTCACATGTTCCCTCGCCCTCTAAATGTTGGTCCCCAATCTTAACACGACCTCTAGCGCTTTAAAAGGAAAAACCTCAATTCGAGAAAGCCTGTCGCATCACACATCACATTATAGCTATACAATACAAAATATCATCAGATCCTTTGCTATTTCCTTCCTAGCCTCCACTGCAGTCTAATGCTTTGCATTGCTTGACATCCTCTTAAATTATTTGAGGGTTTACTCATGAGAGTCTGCTGCAGAAACTAGTACGAACCTCCACTAATGCTTAGTGTATACATGTAACAGAAAGAAAATTTTTATACATTGTCTTAGTACTATTACAACCCTAATTCTAAATTTTCAATATACAAAGAACAAATAGTATGTAAAGCTCTATATTATTCACAAGACGGTCCTGTCTCCTAGTATTTTACCTATCAATATTGAAGTTTTACTCATCCTATTTCTACGCCTATATTTAACAATGTTTATTTATAGCGTTGATTGGCTAATAGGCGCCTATAAGTCAATCAACGTTTATACACAATTTGCCGACTTTTTATAACATACTGATTTTTGCATTGCAGTGCCATCTCGTTTGATTTTAATGAAATATGCTTATTTCTGGTTTGTATAATTGCTAGTTTCAGCTTTCAAAGGATGCGTCCAACCTACGAAAGTTGATCTTTGAATTATAACATTTGTATTACAATTTTATGTAACATTAATAAATACAAATTTTATTATACTTTACACTAATTTTTTAGCTTCTTCCTTCTGGCGTGTCTCCTACTTCTTGGTGGCTAGATTGCATTCCCTGGAAACTGCAGCGAAAGTATCCATCTTTGCATCGTGTATCTAAGGTGGCTTTTTGTGTTGCGGTACCGCCTAGATCAAAAAAATTATATTACAAATTCTTGACTATATAAAAAATATTGAAGAATATTGTTTGATTGCGCACCTTTTGTTCGGCTTGTGTCCCTTCCAAATTAAGTTTTGTAATGTGACCATGAATTTGCCTATGATATATGTATTAGGCAGGTGCTACCAAAGGTAAGCGTTGTATTTCCTATAACCATTATCTGCGGAATGTTATTTAATGAGAATGGATGCTAGAGCATAGAAAAACTCTAATCTAAGGCTGTTTGATGCATGTGTTGTGATTTCTTGAAAAAATTTCGAGTGGTTTCTTTACTGACTGTGAGGTTAGAGTAGGGTCAGAGGGGTGTGGTCAGTGTCAATGACCCATTCGGCCTTGTACTCCATTTTATGAAATTTGTGGCTCGGATATTGTTAAGAAAAGTTTTATAGAAATGTTATTTATTCCAGTCCAGACATGTACTGCTAGTTTGACATGAAAGTTATTATGTGAAGATCAATTATTACCTACTTTTTTGGTTAGAGAAGCATGGAATATGAATACTAAGAATCCGAGGAGCTGAATGGCTTAGTTAAGTTTTTGTTAACTTGCATTGCTGATATGTTATTATTCCCAGCATTCTCCAGTTGTCCCCTGTTTTTCCATGGAATGGAACGGTCGTTTGGCTCGAGCAAATTGCCCGGCGCCTCCACCATACCTGTTATGAAATGTTTTTATCCCGTGACGCCACGCCTCTATTGGAGTGCAGGAGAGTACCCAGGCAACCAGAAAACGAGAAATAAACGTCACAAAAACGTGACTAAATGACCATGACGTTTTAATGACGCCATTATTCACGTGAATAAGTCCCACCACAATCACGTGATATATATGACATATTTTAAACGTCATGAAAAACGTATATTAAACGTCATATTTAGGTTTTTAAAATGACGTATTTTAAACGTCACTCAGAACCGTATATTGGAATTTTGTATTTCGTTCCAAATATTTTTCTTAGCATTGGCCGAAGAAGTGGAAACAGTAGAAAATATTGTTGCCCAATATTATATGAGCATTACATCGGTCAACAATGATCATTTCAGCCAATACTGAGTTTGATATTTAAAATTTGTACCTAATTAATAACTTACAAACTACATTTCTCCTCGGCTGTAAACTGGGCTATAGGCGGCGTCTATATATAATGCACACAGGGTGTGCCATATTCCAACCGTTTGACATAACTTTTTATTGTTAAATTGATATGATTGGCATTTAAAGATCCTTTACACAAATAGTGCACTATGTAAAAATCGACCTCTCCTATTGGTCGATCCATCTCGTATTACGATATGTCTGCGTGATGCAATCAATTTCTGTCAAGAGCTCTAGTGGTGTAGAGGTTTAGATCGTTGGGTCTCACCTGGAAAACGCGAGTTCGAACTCCGTTGCTTTTTTTTTATTTTTTTTAAGATAATGTTTCTAAACAGCTTCTTTTCTTGATTGTGGGTTTGTCTTGGGTTAGCACCTGGCTAGTTTCCTTTTCTTGAGCCCCCGTAGCGAGCGAAGCGAGCGGAGGGCCATGCGGATTGACCAATGGGAAAGGCCGATTTTTATATAGTGCACTATTTGTGTAAAGGATCTTATAATGCATATGATTGTCCTGCAGAAGCCTTAAACTGACAGCTAAGTGACCATGCTGGATTGATCTATATTGCGGCCTTAAAAAGCTAGCTGATGATTGACAAAAATATAAACATAAAAAGGTGCTGATGATTGACAATAATATGCGATTGGTTCTTAATATATTTGAAATAAAATTATGCAGAAAAATATTAAAACTGAATTAACGATTTTCGTTTCTATTTACCTAATTTTTTGCACATATTATTTGTATTTCTTCTCAACTACCAGTTTCCTTCCTTAAGATTGGATACTTCGAAAAAAAAGGTAGGTTGATCTGATGCACAGAGCATTTATTGATTACACACACGTATATTAATAAAACCATATTACATAAAGCTGCCTATATAAAAGCTTTCATTAATAGTTAACAAAAGAAAAAAATAACCATCACTACCAACTCGCAGGCCGTTATATGTAACACTAAACTGAACATGTATGAACTAAAGGAAATTATATAAAGCGATTATCCTTAAAAGGAAATAGTAAACATTTTCCTGATATGTCCTTAATTCTCCATTTTTTAAGATTTGACAAATCGCCTAAAAATATTAAGATTTTCAGAAGCGATGGGGTAGGTATAAAAAGAATTATAGTTAATAAACTGCTTCCCAAGAATGAATTCCTTATCAATACTTCGTAAAAGATTAAAAACTTGTATTACGATATTTCCAACAAACCAAAACAATTAGCATAAGAATAAGAACATATAGAGTCAATGCAAAATCACTAAACACAACTAATTACTAATAACGCGGCACTTTTCAGTTTTTTCACTCACATAGTGCAACCCAAACCAAAACAAACGACTAGGACACATAACACTTAGGTGGACAAGGAGACGGTGAACGTGAACGGTGACCACTGCCTTGACGAGAGGAAGGAATACAAGATGGCTGGTCTGGCCGCGCGCATTTGCGCGACGTTGCCAAATAATAGAAACTGAAAATGTTTCACAGTACATTTTTATTGCTTAGAAAAGTTTAAGAATTATCCATAAAAAATCATAACCTTAACACGTCGTAAACCTTTATAGCAAATTCTTTTTTAATGCGAAAATGGTAGCATTACTCACATTACTGGTTTATTGATACTTATTCGTACAGTACAACAAGGTAATCAGTAGTAGGAATGAAAGATAAACGTACTGCTCCGGCAACGCCAGATTCGGAGGGAAATTTGAAATGCTAGAATCATAATCTGGGCATTTGATCGGTAGTATATGAATTTTTATTTTTAATTATTGTAGTTTGATTTCTATATACCTAGTAACAGTAAAATAGAACATTCTTACCTTTTTATTTATTTATTTTCTTTATTAATAATTATTTAGGTATATATTACTTTTGTAACTTTCGATTAAACTTTTAAATCAAGCTGTCAAATTTAGACAAGCCTCAACTTTTTGTCTAAATTATTAGTGTTTTTGCCTACAACCGGGGCCAAATAAATTTAGAGGTCACGTGATTTGCGCGGACGTCATAATGACGTAGAATAAACGTGATTATTGTGGGGTTATAAAAACGCTATTTCAATAGCGTTTAGTTACTAAGTGACCTCACTTTAAAGTCGTTTAAGGCGAGCCGACTTAAGGTTAAATTTTGCGGTACCAAAAAGGTTTCATAGGTGACGTTTTATAAAGGTATAATGAAATGACGTTTATTTCAGGTCATATTTAGGACACTGTATTGACCTCACCAAATTTTGACCATATGTCGACGTTTTTATCACGTCACACGTCATCTTATGGTTGCCTGGGTAGCTCAGATCCGAAATCGCTCTACGTCAGGTGAGAAGAGATTATAAAGAAAGCACTTCGGATAAATACTAACAACGTATATTGGTCAAACATAACGAGAAAATAATAACAATGTTTATCGGTCAGAAATGTTGATAAGATTATATTATACCCAAGTACTAAGGTGCGCATGCTTTCTCGATTGAGGCATATTTATGAATTGTTTATAAGTCTTTGTTCACTGTTTTATAAAGGAAGTGACTCCGCTGCCGGCGCCGGTTTCCAAATTTTTTTAATTCGGATGCCGGCTACGGCAATCTTATAAAATGCATATGCAAGCCGGCGCCGGCAGCCTAGTTATTCCGATGTGTCTAGACTCGAGTACCGGCCGGCGAGGCGTAACGCTTATAACCTAAAAATGTGTTTGCGTAATTCAATTTCTTACATTGTTTACCTCATTGTTTACTTACCTACTGTGTTTTCCATTGTAATGTTGTGAAACAGTTAAAAAGAATTAAAGTTGGTGATAAGTTTTCCTCATATGAGGAGTTTGAGAGTGCATATATATAGTGACTATAAACAAAGTACAAATAATGAGTATTGGTTACCTGATAGCAGGACAATCGAAAGACAAAAACATCGAAATCCTAATACTGTGGTAGACATTAACTTATCTCTTAGGTACTATTACATTCGCCTAGCCTGTGTTAGAGGAGGAAGGCCGTTTAAAAGCAAAAATGAAAAATCTGTTAGGAAATCTAGCACTTACAAACAGCAGAGCCTAGCGAGTATTTTTGTAAAAGTAAGTAGCTGTAAGAAATTTCTTTTTATACAAGAAATTAAAAACGACCACAATCATACGTCGTCAAAAGCATATTTTAATTCTCTTGCAACACAAAGGTTAAACCTGCCCGAAAATATTAAACTGGATACACAACATGCTTTAAATGCAGGAGCAAATAAAAAATTTTTTTAAATCAAATAACAAAAGAAACGGGTTGCAGAAAATTTTTAAAAGATCTCACCAATTTGAACAATAGATCAAAACCTCAAAAAAAAGTCTTGAAGAATGTGTTACAATTTAAAAAAAAAATCATGGTTGTACGGAGATCGAAATTTTAGTTGACAAAAATGACATGTTTAAAGGTCTTTATTTTCAAGATGAACGTATGAAAAGCTATATTAACGCATATCCTGAAATTATTTTCATTGATGGAACGTGTTGTTTAGTTGATTTACGCTTCACCACATATATCATAATAATAGAAGATGGAAATGGTTTAAGTGAAATCGTTGCAATTTGCTTGATTGCCGAAGGAAATGAAGAGTCCTTGAATTTTTTTATAAATACTTTTAACAATCGAAATCCTGCTTGGGAAAGAGTACAAGTAGTTATGTCTGACAAAGATAAAACAGAGAGGACCGTTTTTTCGAAAAGCTTTCCTAATACTAAATTAATGATATGTCTTTTTCACGTTTTCCAAATATTTAATAGGGAAGTGTCAGCTAAAAAAATGGATATTACATCCGAGGAAATTCAAATCAGCAAACAATATTTGCAAAAACTGGCATACACATTTTCCGAAACTAACTACAATGAGATTTACACTGAAATGGTCACGAATGTACCCGAATGGGTCAAAACTTACTATGACTCAAATTGGGGAAATATAACTGATCAGTGGGTGCAGTATTTAACTTTGCAAAATCAATGCATGGGTAACAAAGCTAACAACCGTTTAGGGTCTATTAATTCAAAGCTTAAGAGTGTGATCACAAGGTACAGTCCACTAGAATATTTTATTGATCACCTTTTCATTATCATTAATAGCCTTCGAACAGGCAAAGATGTAAAAAAATTACAGATGCTAAACAAAACGTAAGCGCAGCCATTTCAAACTGGGTCTACAGAATATTTATACTATCAACATTTGACAGACTTTGCCTTTCAAAAAATTGAAAGGCAGCTTAAACGAAGTAGTTCTTGTGAGGATATAAAACAGCTTGATAATGGGACATTTTTGGCTGTTACATCAGAAGGTTTGCTTTAGGTTACCTGTTTCACTTGTGAGTGTTTATTTAGAAAATCGACAGGGCTACCCTGCAGACACATTTTTAAATGCAGATCTGTAATGTCAATGTCTCTATTCGATGTTAATTTGTGCCTAACTAGATGGTCTAGATCCTATTGTAAAAAAATATTAAATGAATGCGAAGCCATTGGCGCAAATGCACCTGTGCATCATGTATGCCAATAACGAAGGGCGTCATAGTGTAAAAGGGTTGCAAGCAATAAATCCAAAACCAAGATATTTAACTAATCACGAAAAATTCAATCTAATGCAAGAAGAAGGAAGAAAAATAGCAAAATTATGCAGTGAGGTGTCAACTGATATTTTTTTATAGGAGACTAAATATAATTCGAACTATCAGAATGAATTGGGCTGACCATCAAGATTCAGTTATCTTAAAATTATTTAATAATTTAGCAGAAAATAGTCATCAATTATTGGATTCACAATTTGTGAAATCACCAACGGAAACAGAGCAGCATACACAAACAAATGAGAATTTGAACCAGAATGAACAATTTCTACAAACAAACACGCAAATTGCAGTTAACCAAATGGAAATTAATAAAGATGGTGCTGAAAATGAAGACATCACTGTAGAGTTTCTAGTTGGTACAGATGGGGAGCTATTTCCAGTTGGTACAAATAGGGAGCTTAGACTAGAGGAATCAACAGTAAATTTAGGTTTGTAGAGGATTTGGACTGGCTGCAAACTAAAATTTTGAAAAATGTTATCTTTCTCTTCTAGTGACTACCGATCCACGTACGAACAGTGAAATATATACCTTTAACCAAAATAAAGTGGCCACTAATAAATCTATCACCGATAAAATTATTTCCCAGGAACATACCTCTTATTACCACTGAAAGGAAGCGATAGAGCTTCTTCTAAAAACCCACTTCCCCGGAGAGGTACAGACTACCAACTGGGACGAGGAACCAGAGCCAGAGATGGACTGGAACCTTGCCCGCAGTGTGGTGACTGAGGAATCCATAACTTGGGCAGTGGGGGAGTTCAGTCCATATAAGGCAGGAGGGCCGGATGGAATTATACCCATGATGCTGCAGGCGGGCCTTGACACGTTACTCCCTTACTTAAAGAGAGTATTCGAGGCCAGCGTAGCACTAGGGTACGTTCCACAAGCTTGGAGAGCAGCGGATGTCGTCTTCATCCCCAAGGCAGGGAAGAGAGACTATTCCCATCCCAAGTCCTTTAGGCCTATAAGTCTAACTTCATTTTTAATGAAGACAATGGAAAAAATGATTGACAGGTTCATCATGGAAGAGATCTTAACTGATTCTCCGCTACATGATAATCAGCACGCCTACAGAAGGGGGAAGTCGACTGAAACGGCTCTCCATTCTGTAGTTAGAAGGGCTGAAAAGGCAATAGAAAACAAAGAAATGGCGCTAGCGCTCTTCTTTGACGTAGAAGGAGCTTTTGATAAGGCTAAAACGAAAACTATCTGTCAAGCCCTCCAGGCCAGGAGAACACCAGTTCATTTGGTCAAGTGGGTAAAAACGGCACTGGAAGACCGAAAGATCAGCGCCACGCTGGGAGAAGTTCGCGTCGAGGCCGGGGTAAGAGGGGGTTGCCCACAAGGCAGCTGCCTCTCGCCACATTTGTGGTGCCTGGTGATGGACAGCCTCCTGAGAAGGTTAAATCTTGAGGGATTCTACGCACAGGCATATGCTGACGACGGGCTAGTAATGATCACGGGCAAGTTCGTGAGAACGGTCTGCGAGCGTATGCAGGTGGCGTGTCGGATAGTTCAAGGTTGGTGTGAGGAGAATGGTCTCTCAGTAAACCCAGGGAAGACCGAATTCATTCTCTTCACAAGGAAACGAAATCTAACAGGTTTTATACATCCCATACTCTACCAGACGAGACTGAGCCTAAGTCAACAAGTCAAATATTTGGGAGTGATTTTAGACAGTAAATTGACGTGGAAGGCACACGTTGAACAGGTGGTGAATAAGACAACCGCGATTATGTGGCAACTAAGGAGAACGGTAGGTAGGAAGTGGGGTTTAAAACCTTACATCCTCCAGTGGCTGTACACTGCTGTGATAAGACCGAGGATTTCCTACGGATCCGTGGTCTGGTGGCCAGCGGTGACCAGAGCCACTAATGCCCAGAAACTGGCCAGACTGCAAAGGCTGGCTTGTTTGGGTATTACCGGAGCATTGAGAACAACTCCCGGAGCAGCACTGAACATCATCCTGGGGCTGCCGGACCTCCCGATCTGGATTGAGAGAGAGGCAATGGCGGCTCACAAAAGGATGATCGACAGTGGCCTATGGCGAACGGACTACACAGGGAAAGGCCATACGACTATTGCCGCCAAAATGAGTAGGGATCTACCCATCATTGCGACCAAAGGCAATATTCCAGATGGCAGATTAAGACTGAGAAGGAATTTCCAAGTGGAATTTCCATCAAGGGAAGAGTGGCTGTCAGGCCAGGTACGTACGCCGAGCGGCGCACACGCATGGTACACTGACGGCTCATGGATGGCTAATACACAGTCATCCGGAGCCGGTGTATACCTAGACAACACTAAATCAGGAGAAAGCACTTCGCTGGGGAGATATGCCACTGTTTTCCAGGCGGAGGTGTTTGCTATTTTGGAAGTAGCAACCAAGGCGGAAGTAACAGAAGGTGTAGAGAGTATATATATTTACTCGGACAGTCAAGCCGCTCTCAGGGCGATCCAAAAACCCAGGGCAAGCTGTAAGCTAGTTCAGGAATGTAGAGACGCCCTAGACAGATTGGCTGTGCACAAGGAAGTAAGACTCAGATGGGTTCCAGGGCACAGTGGCATCGAGGGCAACGAACGGGCCGATGAATTGGCAAGACAAGGCTCAACGAGCCACCTCGTCGGTCCAGAACCTGGTTTGGGCTTAAGTAAAAGGCAAATCTCTCAGGAACTAAATAACTGGGCCTGGAGCAAGACAAAACACAATTGGAGAGGAAAAGAAGGATGCAGACAAGCCAAGGAAATGATTCCAAATCCTGACGGATCCAAAGCAAGGCGACTGCTAAAAAAGAGCCGAGAGGACATCAGGAACTTGGTAGGTATTCTGACTGGGCATGGAAGCCTAAACAGACATCTGCACCTTATCGGCGTGAGGGACAGCCCACTCTGCCTGAACTGCGGGACAGGGGAGGAGTCCTCATACCACTATATAGGAATTTGTGATAGGTGGAGTCGCCTAAGGAGGAAGATACTGGGAGCACCAACACTTGCTCGGGAAGATCTAAAGGATCTGGACTGGGAGGACGTCCTCACCTTTATCAAGGTGACGGGCCGTTTCAGTGCGGGCCGGGTGTTGGAAGTAGCCAGGTAGGGGAGGGCGGATCGGGGATGGTGAAAAGGGACTTATAGGCCTACTTACCGGGCTTCGGCCCCCCCACCCTTACTACTACTACTACTACCACTGAAATTAATTCTTCTAATTCTGTTGGTAAAGAAAATGATACTTTCATTGCTTTAACGAATTTTCATGCATTCGAAGTTCAAAATGAAAAAGATAAATCTAATGAAGAAGCAAATATTTGCGTTGGTAAATTTCCAGATTAAATTACCTAATCAAGGTTCTAAATACCTACTTAGGCAATATCTATATTATTTTTTGATTTGCTTAACTCAGCAAACTCTCTTTTGTAATATCTAATATTTGAATATTTTCAGTTGAATCCATTGAACAAAGCAATAATGAAGAACAACAAACCATGAACGAACAAGGTCAAATTGAAGAAACCACAGCGGATATAAATCTGCAAAACATAAAAATGCCATCGAAAATTCGGGAATGGGGTCGTCCAAAAGTCCAGAAAAAAAGCAAATACATAATTTTATACATATATGTTATTATATAAGTAGAAATCTACACGTTCATTAATATATATATACATATATTGTATACTTTATGACTTAAAAATGGAAAAGTAAAATAATCTTTTTTTTTCTTTTGGCCGGCATCCATAAAGAGAACCGGCGCCGGCAGCGGAGTCACTTTCTTTTAGGAATATAGTTTTTCTTAAGAGTTTGTGTGGTGCTTCATTTATAGTTAGTTTGGATTAGTATCACTTTAGATTTCCATTTAGAGTTTGCACTTAATCTTTGCACTTGAATTTCACTGATTTCTCACTTTGAAAATCATCTTTTAATAAATCTCCTGTAGATTGATTTGATACTGAGGGCAGACGACCCCTGAGTTCGCGGGCAATATGCTCGAGCAAAACGACTCAGGTAAGGGGATTGAGTCCGCGGGCAATATGCTCGAGCAAGACGACTCAGGAAAGGAAATTGAGTTCGTGGGCAATATGCTCCAGCAAGACGACTAGGGATTAAGTAAGACACAAAGTCTGCTGAACTGAAGGTTCGGTAGCGTATTTACATCATAAAATCTGCTGAGCGTTGCATGTTTAACGTTGAGAATCGCTCGCGTTGCCTGCTCGAGATGTTTATAGTTTGCCTTTAATGTTTATATAATAATTTCCAAGTTCAAGTTCAAACTTAGGACGGGCTCGTATTTATTTAGTAGTTTACACATCTAGTAGTTCACGATACTACGTCGCGGCGCAGTATCGTGTGTATCCTCGCCAAACTTTCGACCAAATCGTACAACGCCGTCGTACGATCCAGTTGTACGACGCCGTAGTATCGTGACTGGCCCGCTACGTCTAATTATGGTGGTACGTAAAATAAATTACCGGTTATGGAACAAGTAAAATAGGAGATATATGATTATCAATAACTACCGGCTGTAAATATAAAAAAGGAAAGCGAATAAAAATGAACAAAGAACGATCAGTTACTAAACTACCCATGATCATGTTCCATTTACACTTCCTAAATTCACTAGAACGTTATCAAACTGGTAAAATTATGATTACAATGTTTAAAAAAGAATCTCCAGTAAAATCTAAAATGAAATAGTCTAGACGTAATTAAAGTTGTCGATTTTGTTACAAAAAATCTTTAGAATTACCCTAAGTTAACGTGAAACTAAATTATCGTTAATATATAAATGACGAATAAAAAAATCAGACCTGAAACAGAGAAATTAGTCTTACTTAATGATGAATTATATATGCAAAGACAAAAAAAGGTTTAGTTTTTACGACGGTATATATTAACAAACAATTCTTAACTGACCCCATGGCTCGTTTTGCTGGGCTAATCATCAACAAGGACTGTGGGACAGATCTCCAGGCAACTCCCAGAAGAAAACTTACACAATCGAACACAATGGACTTAAAGAAGGACCCTTCCACGCCTACATGTCGGACCGCAGGAGGAACTTCGTACCAAAAAAGGTACGAAGGAAAAAAGAAGACTCGTCATGTGAACTTGTAAAAACATAGACATATTCAAGTGCAAATAAATAGAAGGAAAATCGTATTAAAACCAAAAGCTGATAATTTTCATTAATGCATGAAGTTTAATAATTATGGCAAACACTCGCATTATCGATTATATTATAAAATGGATATTGTAATACCCATACCCATACATGTTCAATGGCTTCAAATACATAATTCAATCGGCATGGGATTGATAAAGTCTAAACTCCTTCAGCCAATTTCTCCAATTCGCTAAATTCCGTGATCCTATCAAAGACTAAAATAATTACATGTCTGAAGTGGCTCTTGATCATGATACCTTTGGGAATTACACCCGAATTCCCAGCATTTTGTCAGTTAATTTGCATGCCACGCACTAATATAACCTATTACTTTTGGGATAAGCGAGGAGCGTCATCGGCTGAAACTTGATACAGGAACAGTGTCTGGTTAATCCATAGTTTATATAAGCAGGTATTTAGGAATATTACCGGCTCATAATCAAATGTGAATTATTGTAGGGTATACGAAGAGAACTGGAATTAAACAGTGGCGGATCCAGAAACCAGCTGAGTTGGGAGGGGGGTACTTACATCCAGGGTCCTACAACTTGTATCTAGGGCAATTTTTTGGGCCGAGAATGATGTCGGTTTCTAAAATCCTCCTGCAGAATTATTTTTAGCATTTAGAGGTCACGAAAAAAAATTTTTAGATGAAAACAAATCACTAACTTTGCCTTTTTAATCTGCTAAAAATAATAAAAACTAATCCTATGGCATATCAGGGTACCTACAAAATAGTGAAAGAATAATATAGATGTAACTCAAATAAACTATTTTATGAATGAGAAATGAAGAAATTTAGACCTAATTAGAAATATATCTAAAATATAGCAAAAGTATTTACAAATTGAATCTAAAAGGATTGCAGTTTGCTATGGAAAGGGAACTTATAGGGAGGTCAACAAGACTATTAAATTATTAAATTATATATACGTAAAATATTCTTTCATACGTTTCCGTATCACAAAATGAAAGAATAACATGCCAAGATTTAGACTGCCTAATTGTATAAAATTCCGACTGGAAGCCTGAACTTTTTTAAATTCCAACTTTAAATTCCGAACCTTTGAAATTCCGTCTTTGAAGTTCGGATTTTATTAAATTTTGACACTGAATTTCGAATTTTATACAATTCCGACTTGAATGTAAAATTTTTATAAAATTCCGAAAAGGAAGCCTATTTCCCAACCTGATTTTAATGAAATTCAGACAATAGCTGTCCAAATAATATCACATTCGAACTTTGAAGCCCGAGCTTTTTAAAATTCCAGCTTTGAATTTCGAACTTTTTACAAATTTAACTTTAAATTCCAAATTGTAGTAATTATTGTAACCTTGAAATGCGAAATTTATTACATTTTGACTTTGATGTCCGTACTTTTTACAAATCCAACTTTAAGGTTCGAATTTTATCAAATTGCAAACTCCAAATGCGTATTTTAGAAAATTACTACTATGAAGTTCAAATTTTCTTAAAATCTGACATTGAATTCCGAAGTTTGTAAAATACCGACCTGAACTAAAACATTTCATAAAATTTCGAATTATACAAAAATCCAAATTTGAATGCAGAACTTTTTAATGGATTGAATTTGAATTCCGAATTTTGTTAATATGAATTTTATTAAATTTCGAGATTGGTATCTGAATTTTATTAATATTCAATTAATTTTGTAAACCTAACCTTTTCGATTCCTACTTCGAAGTTAGGATTTTATTAAATTAAAATATTGAAATAAGAATTTTATAAAATTTCGACTTTGAGGTCCTAGTTTTATTAAGTTCAAACATTGAATTTCGAATTTTATCAAATTCCGATCTTATTATTAGAATATACTAATATTCCGACCAAGAAGTCTGAATTTCCAGCCAGATTTTAGTGACATTCAGAACATGGAAATCCAACTTATATAAAATTCCGACTTTGAAGCCCGAGCTTTTTAAAATTTCGAACCTTTTACTATGTCAACTTGAATTCTGAATATTATTAAATTGCCACTCTGAAATGTGAATTTTATAAAAATTTCGATTATGATGTCTGAATTTTATTAAATTTCGACTTTGAATTTCGAAGCTTTTACAACTTTACTTTGACCTCGAATTTCTTTAAATTTCAACTGTGAAATGCGAAATATTAAATTCCGACATTGATTTGCATATTTTGTAAAGTTCCGACTTGAATGTTGAATTTTCATAAATATTTGACCAGGAAGTCTGACTTCCCCGTACGATCTTAATAAAATTCTAACCATAGAAGTTAAGATTATATAAAATTCCGACTTTGAACCTGCAAAATAAGAGTTACATCCTCGTTTTAGTTCTTTAGCAACCATATTGTAAAATAGTAATCTTATTCACGAAGAAAGAACACTCAGTCTAAAGTTTGAACTTGATTCTTGATCTTGAAAAATAAAATATTATACTTATTATCTAAACATGTTTTAAAAACAATCAGTAAACTTTCAACAAATTTTAGTATAAAAGAACGTGCAAACCGAGTAAACGACAACTTGGTCATCTGGTTGGTAGTACCTCAAGGGCAAACGCTTTCTGGTAACAAGTTCAAACCCTCCACACCTGGTCATCCAGATAGTAGTACCTCAAGGGCAAACGCTTTCTGGTAACAGGTTCAAACCTCCCTAAGTTACGTCAGTGAAAAAGTAAGAAGTAAAGTGAACCTAAATCAACGCGAAGCATATCAATATAAATTAAACGAATTAACTCTCTTAAAATCCAACGTAAACTAAAAGTACTTTCAAGGGAACCTCAAATTGCTTCAAGGGAACCAAATAGGTCGAGTCCAGTCAGTCCTCAACGAATGGTCATACGCTTCACGCTCCTCTTGTAAATTATATTTGGACATGGTTATCAACATAAGTGCATACGTCAATTTATACTAAACCTGGGCATCAATATACGTACATTTGTTTCGCAGATAGCGAGTCGTTATTTTATACATCACCATCTGAGCTACGCAACCTGAAAGAGTAAAGACGATCATCGCAAGCAAATATACCCTGCGACAAAGCGCCCAAAATCCTCTTTGACACGTGGTGGAGGTGCCGATATTCAGTTTGACACGTGGGGTGGTGGTGGAGGCGCTCTAAAATCCAACATATACTAAACATACTCCCGGGCGGAAACATCAAGGGATAATCCTCTCTGACAATATATTTTTTTCGAGTTTATATCACTTATTTCCAAAGGTAACGACGCAAAATTTTTATTACTCTGCGTTTAGTGCAAAAATTGGAATTCATTGTCGGAAGAATAAACTGCTGTTTTTTTATAATATTTACCGTCTTTCCATTTAATGATAACATCCATTGCGTCTCACAGTTCACGCATTGCCGATCGCCTGATATCACAACCGCATCTCCGCCGGACGACCATTGGTGTCGCATCAGGTGATCATAATAATAGTTATGATTGGAGTAAAGCTTTGATATTATAAAGATCATTACTAATAGGCTTATGTTAACTTGCGTCAACGTACGCCTTTTAGTTCTAAAGTTAACAGCTTAGTCCTCTTGGTCCTAATAAAATATTTTAATAATGTAGATAAGCCAAGATAAAATTATATCTGCAATCTTAAATATAGTAAATTCAGCTAAACTTGTTGATGACAAAATAAAGACGCCCAAAACAGATTCCTTTATGGGCTTAACTAAACTTCTAAAATTTTGTAAGTTACGCCCATTGGCAATGGGAACGACGATTTATGGCATTGACAAAATCTTGGGAATAGTGGCGATAAACTCAATATTGTTGCTGTCCTCTGCATTTTCAGGAGTCCGTTGTACTTCTGATTGATTGTAAGTTTAGAGAGGCGTGTCATTGGCTAGCTACGTGAGGTGACGTATGTCTTCGTGATGCAACCAGTTGTTTGTAAGTCAGCAAATGGTCTAGAGGTCTGCATGGTTGGCCTTCACTTCGGCGACCCGGGTTCAAATCTCATCGGTTTTGGTGTTTTTTTTTCAAGTAAACAGTTTTTGTGTATGGCTTGGGTTAGCACTTGGTTAGTTTCTTTCATATACTTGCCAATTGCAGGTCTTTAAATCGCATGCATTCACAAGTGCACTACGAAGTGAAATATCGCAATCGTGACGGCATATCAGTTTTGAAGCATGTCCTAAATTGATTCACAAGTCTTGAGAGGAGCCATAACTTACGATTCGGGCATGATCCATTTAGTATCGGTAAAACGGACGGCTCGAAAGTGAGGTTAGATGGGACGCTGAATTTAAAACCAAAACAATAACAAATAACATGTCATGCTCGTGATTCATAGATTCAATTTAAAGAAACTAACCGATAAATATGCGTCTTTCTTTCACTCTGGTAAGATAATATTTGGTCTCCAATATGAATATTTTATTTTATGCAATCTAATTTATTATGTTGAGATTTGGAACCTTCGGCAACATGCACTAAAACAGAGTTTTATAAGAGTATAACAGTTGGTTTGTCATACTCTGGTTTTATCCACAATACCGAAACAGAATTTTTGCACTCGACGCACGTTTCGCTAACCATGTTAGCATCATCAGGAGATGATTAAAACTGTCATCATTACCTGATGATGCTAACATGGTTAGCGAAACGCGCGTCGAGCGCAAAAATTCTGTTTCGGTATTGTGGATAAAACTCTATTTTAGTGCAATCTACTTTGTTTTAGGTGATGAAAAAATGTGAGGTTTGCAATAGGAACTTAAATTACAAGTACAAACGGAAATAGAATTACTCTAGTGTTCTAGTGAAAATTTCCAGCTGAAATTCTTAGATATACATTAGTCTTGTTATCTTATGGGAAGGCAATATATCTAAAACCTGTGAAATTTAGAATCAGTGGAATCATTGCTATGAGAAACTACAATATGCAATTATGCATGCGATATTGATATGCGGTTAATTGATGAAACATTCAACTCAATTCAAAAGCAATGTACTGTGAAACAAACTTGGCCGATAAAACAGTGTATAAAAAATCACAAAGACATTTTTAACATCAGATATGCAACTGAAATGTGATTTGGACCTTTTCTTTGCCAATTTATTGTTATTTCTCATAAGATTGTGAACTTACAGCATCTGTAAAGTGCAGTAAATAAATTAATAAAAACAGAAATTTACCATTGCAGTAAACTTTTTCATATATTTAAATTTGACTGTAAATGCAATTTTATTTTTCGGTTAGCTACAGTTTTTGTTGTTTTATCATTTACAAGGCCGGATTACCCAGTAGGCTAACTAGGCTATAGCCTAGGAGCGCCCAGGCAGTGGGGGCGCCGCGGACCCGGCGGCGGTTCGGCGCGGCGCGACGCCCGATACCCTAAAATATCCCAATGTCCAAATTTCTCGCCTTGTTAAGGTAATAATATTCTGATTTTACTATAAAACTTTTGTTACATCGCTGTAGTAGGCAATTGATGCAAAAAAATACTGCAGAAATCTTTGTCGGCGTGACTCTCCGAGTTCCGAACGCCAAAAAACTTTAGTGCTTCTAGTTTAAAAACAAAAATCGGTATATTCTTCCAAGGGCGTCGCCAGCCTGTAAACTAGGAGGGGAGGGCAATCCGAAATTTTGACACTAAAACCAGAGTACAAATAATATCGAGTAGATTCACTCAGCAAAAATCGTTTCAGTTTTTGGATCAAACGCAAAAGCCGCAGCACGGTAAAAAATTAGTTTTTACTTTACCTGCAACAGCGAGCAGTCTGTGAGGGGAGATTCAAAAAGTATTAGCTGATGCAAAATTATTTGCTCGGTTATTATTTGATACACGATATTTCAAAGAGTGATTAAGGTAATTTTTAATACGCGATGAATAAAACTATGTAATAAAGTTATACAAAATAGTAACGTATACTAAATTCAAAAACATTATAAATAAAGGTAATACCAATTAAAATAATTTATTTGACAGTTTGTAACTTGATCTATCTATTAAAACATGTATAAAGCAGAAGGTTCAAAGTACCTGACAAATATTGTGGGAATTTAAATATAAAAAAGGACATATTAAGCTAGTAAACTAAAATTATAGCTTCTTAAAGGTCTTAACACTTCATTACTCGCGCTACGAGTATTTCTCTCACATTTTCTGCGAAATCGTCAGTTTTCGGAGATGGCTTTGCGAGCGGAGAGATGTCCTCCACCCTAGCTGACTTATTTGGCGTCCTCTTTAACATGGCCAATTAACCGGGTGCATTTCTCAAGTGATTGGCTGCATTTGTGAGAATTTCTCTCATCGCGCTACGTCTGCCATAGTACTTTTAACATTGAAAATGTTTCTGCTACATTTGCCACATATGATGTCATATATGCGTGATGAACTACTAACCCAAACTAACCAAAAGTAATCAAAAGCACCAAAAAGATCTAAAATGTATCGGAACAGATAAAAAAAAATTAAAGTAAGTTAAAACTAACTCGAATTAACCGAACTTTTGCAGCTAACCAAAACTAACCAAATACATTAAAATTGGTTTTAACGTATCGGATCCGGTTCAAATTACTAAAATAAATTGGAACTAACTGAAACTAACCGAAAGTTGATTGAACAACTAACGAAAAGCACCAAAAAGGGCTAAACCGTATCGGGCAAATTAAAAATATTAAAGTAAGTTAAAATTAACTTAAATGAACCGAATTTTGACGACTAACCAAAACTAACCGAAAACATTAAATTTGATTGTAACGTATCGGAGTCGGTTCAGCCCGTTTTTGCGTTTTTGGTTAGTTTTAGTTAGTTTTGGTTAACCGTTTAATTAACTTTCGGTTAGTCTCAGTTAGATCCAATTTATTTTAGTCATTTGAACCGACTCCGATACGTTATAATCAAATTTAGTGTTTTTCGTTACTTTTGGTTAGTCACCAAAGTTCTGCTCGTTTTGGTTAGTTTTAACTTACTTTAATTCTTGTAACCTATTCCGATACGTTTTAGTGCTTTTGGTTACTTTTGATTAGTCATTCAATCAGCTCTCTGTTAGTTTTAGTTGCTTTTTATTTATTTTAGAATTTGAACCGGTTCCAATACGTTACGAGTAATTAATTTTAATGTATTTGATTAATTTTAGTTAGTCGCCGAAATTCGGCTAATTTAAGTGAGTTTCAATTTACTTTAATATTTTTAATCTGTTTTGATTTATGTTTTCGCTTTTTTGGTTACTTTTGGTTAGTTCTGTTCAGTCTTTCAATCAACTTTCGGTTAATTTCAGTTAGTTTCAATTTATTATAGTCATTTGAATCGGTTCCAATACGTTATTACCAATTTTACTGTTTTTGGTTAGTCTAGGTTAGTCGCCAAAATTCGGTTAATTTGGGTTAATTTAATCTTACTCGAATATTTTTAATGTATTACGATACGTTTTAGCCGGTTTCGGTGCTTTTAGTTACTTTTGGTTAGTCATTCAATCAGCTTTCGGTTACTTTCAGTTAGCTCCAATTTACTTTACTCATTTGAAGCGGTTCCGATACATTATAACCAATTTAAATGTGTTTTTTAAATTATGTCAGTTGCCAAACTTAGGTTAATTGGGGTTAGTTTCAACTAACTTTAATATTTTTAATCTGTTCCGATAGGTTTAAGCCCTTAGTGCTTTTGGTTACTTTGGCTAGATTTTATTAGTCGTGTAATCAACTTTCTTTTAATTACAGTTAGTTTCAATTTATATTAGTCATTTGAACCGATTCCGATACTTTATAACCAATTTTAATGTTTTTGGTTAGTCGCCAAAATTCGGTTCTTTGGGTTAGTTTCAACTTACTTTAATATTTGTAATCTGTTCCTATACGTTTTAGCCCTTTTTGGTGCTTTTAGTTACTTTTGGTTAGTTTTTCAATCAACTTTCGGTTATTTTCAGTTAATTCCAATTTATTTTAGTTTTGGTTAGTTTTAACTTAATTTAATTTTTGTAACCTGTACCTGGTTACTTTTGGCGAGTTTTGGTTAGTGATTCAATCAACTTTCGGTTAGTTTCAGTTAGTTCCAATTTATTTTAGTCATTTTAATCGATTCCGATATCTTATAAATCAAATTTAAGTTTAAGTAAATCACGATCTCTCACGCGTATGATGTCATGTGTCAATCGTAGCATGCACTTTTTCACCATTTGAGGCCCTATACCTACTAGGATAATAGAAACATTTTCAATGTTAAAATATAAGAGTTGCTTTAAAAACACAAAAGGTCATGTGAAAAATTCGCAATTATTAAAACATAAACGGATTTTTGCTCACGCTAGTGGAGACGGGCATTTTATTTTCGCCGTACTTGTTTTCTTTTCTCACTATTGTCTTTATCCAAATTTAGGTAAATAACAGAATTTTAATAAAGACATTTTTGTTAAACCGATTATACGTGTAATTGAAAAACTGCATATTATTAAAAAATTATTATAAATCTTACCTGATAGGGTCTTTGGGGCATCTAAAAAATGATAATCCTTCACCCACTTTTATAATGCAATTATCCGCACTACAATATCTTGCCATTGTAGCGATCTTAATAATTATTTAGTAATTCAACGCGGCCCAACAGTACAGAATATCAAGGCGTTTGCACACTGACCGTAAATTCTCCCTCGTAGTGTAGCCACCGCTGGCCGCGAACGAGATTGGTCCGGATTCGATTTGAAGCTAAAAACTGTCGGCGAAATTGGAATTTTGTCTCGAGTGAACCTACCGTATATACTTATTTATACCGTGCTAAAACCAAGGTTGAAAAGAAATTTTTAAATGTGTGTTAGGTTAATCTGATATCTTCTAGTGCAACGCCCATGTATCCTTTCAAATCAATCAAATCACTGCAAAGAAAGCCGACAGTGGCACTAAGAGCGGTCGCTGCACGCGGCCACTTTACTTTTATAAAAAATAAATTATTTTCCAGCAAAAAAACGCCGCACACCATTAGCCCCTACCCAACCCTCACAAAAAAAAGAGCTAGACAGTCTGGACTTTAGGCACCGAACATTAACAATAGACTAGGAGTACTAGGACTAGAAGCACCGAACATTAACAAGAGATTAGAAGGTCCACTCTCAGCCGGCACTTTTGATGTAGCGCTTACAAAGGCGAGACGCCAGACCAGACGGAGTGAAACGTGGGACGAGGTCTGAACGGTTAACCAGCATTTCATCAGGTTCCGCGACGGGGCAAGAAGGGAAATGCTGGGGGCGGGGCTTAAAGTGAACCTTCTAGTCTATTGTTGATGTTCGGTGCTAGAAGGTTCACTCTATGCCCCGCCCCCAGTATTTCCCTCTTAGCCCCGTCGCGGAACCTGATGAAATGCTGGTTAACGGCTCAGGCCTCGCGCCACATTTCACCCCATCTGGCACCTCGCCTTTGTAAGCGTTACATCAAAAGTGCCAACTGAGAGTGGACCTTCTAATCTCTTGTTAATGTTCGGTGCTTTAGGAATAACTTTACGCTGTTGTCAAATTTATGCAGATAGAATATTTATATTTTTAAATTCTATTAGATGTAGCATGCACTCATGAGAACGATATCACAAAACAAGTGCTTTCATAAATCTTCGAAAAAAATTCCAAGGAAGCAATAGCGACAACAGCGTAAAACACTAAATAGAGTGAAAAACCACATGAGAAGCACTTGCCAACAAAAGGTGACAGACCTATCTATTTTAGCAATTGAATCAGAACTGGTCCAAACATTAGACTTTTGTCACATAATTAATGAATTTGCTCCAATGAAATGTCGAAAAATAAAGTAGTATTTTTTCCAATAAATTTGACTTCATTTTTATTAAGAGACAATTTTTATTAGTGCAGTAAAAGAAAACTATCAAAAACATTAACATGAAAAATAAGGGGCGGGGGGGGGGGGGTGCCGAGGGCCGACTAGTCTAGGGCGTCTTGGACCCTTAATCCGGCCCTGATCATTTAATTAATCTTTTCACATTATAGCAGTGTTCTGTAGTAAATAAAACTGAAAGACCTCAAACAGGTACCTTTTCTTTAGTTTTATATATGTCGGTAAGTGCCTAAGTTTTGTTTATAATTTAATTGCGTTGTGCAACGATTTAATCGCTTAGGTTCGTAAAAGTTTATTTCGTTTTTGTACAGGTTTGGCTTGTTATGTAGCTGTACCTAAATATCGCCACTACGGCCTTAGTTCAAACTTTTAATAATATTTACGTTATTTTTAACATAGGACATTTGTTGTACCTCAGTTATAACACAAATTAACATAAAGTAACTTAAGCAAAGTAGAGTAGATTGACACCATAAAATTAAATTCAAGTATGAGAGAAAACGAAACAATGCTAATTAATTTCCGAATAACTCCAAAATGAAATGGAAAACAGAACATTTTCTATAACCAAAAGTAAGCTATAACAGATTGGAAAAAAACACCTCACATAGCACAAAGAGTTAGCTAAAACAGAGTACTACAATACAATATTAAAATACTATTGGCATGTATCGATCACCCAGCCACAAAACTCATCGGGAGACACAAATGACAGACAAGACAAAAGATAATAAAACACTATAATTTAACACGTCATAAAAATGCAATAATTCACTCATTGTAAAAATCCATACCACAAAATCGATGGAAAGGAATGTTGTAATTTAAGGTCCTAGTATCACAGTGCACCAATGTTTTACCAAAGAGGTCATATTATCTTCTGTGCTTATGAGCATACCAAGCTATATAGTTTCCTACTGATCGCTAAAATAATACTCATCATCATCATCTGAGTCACAAGAATTGAGGTCAATAATGACCGGTAATATATCAAAAGCATCTATCAGTTGCTCCTTTTTTCAGTCCTCACTAATTATAGCAGTTGTGTGATGAAAATATTTTTCCATTTTTCTGGTGTAATCTAACACAGAGTTCTCTTATAAAACAGCAATATCTAAAAGTTGTACTAGATTTTTCATTCCACAAATTTAAAATAGCTTCGCTTGTGACGTGACAGGATGAATCGAACTGATACAACTATCATAGTAACGCTTACATTCTGACCATACCATCTCAATAGGATTATATTAGCAGCGATAGCGACGAAGTCTTAGGACACGATGTAGTAGATATCTGCACTCCGTCAATATTTATCAGATTCGTTTGCAATGAACGCAGTGTGATATGTTTGCCTACTAGTGCAGGCTCCAATGGGTTCCTCGTTTGCAAAATCTGCATCTTCTTCATTATGAAGCAATTCTGCATGAACACTCTCCACTACTGTGTTCAATCCCCTCGGACCGGCATCCACATAAATTTCTACATCTGGACCTCCACGCACACCTAATTAAGCTCAAGAGACTCGACAGGGCAAGCGCACAAGCCGCGCTGGGTTCTCCGGTTTTCTCCAGCCGTACTTCGTTGCGTCCAGCTTTGTTCCTGTCCCAAGCCATTCTTGAACTTAAAAAATATCAACCTAATTAATATTTTACTAATGCATAATGCTTTACCCTTTTATTTTTCTTCAAATTACCTGCAGGTGCACGCGCAATGAATGTTGTCGAGCAGCTGCAGGGGGCAAAGTTTTCAGCTGCAAGTCAGCATCTAGCTTTTGCGTGGCGGCTATACTTGATGTAGAGGGTGTAGCGAAGGTCATCTAGGGTGGCATATTTCGCTCCTCTGTATAAAGCAAGAAGCTATTTCTTACCGCAGGAGACGATCCTCTCCAAATCTGCTCCGGGCTTATTAAAAACTACAACTTCGTTGCCCTGGAGAATTTTCAATGTTGATGCCTTTCCTTTTCCAAAAACTGCTAACATTGTATCACAGCTGGAAAAGGCATGAGCAAAGAGAATGGCTGACTTCACATTGCCAAGGTGCTCCTGTATCAATTCGATGTTCTGTGCCTCTTCAACAGGTCCCTTTATCGAAAAATCACAACTTCTGGGTAGGTTTTCTACGCTGGACAAGCATGGCAAGAATATCCGTGTCTGTTGCAGCTATAGCAAAGGTCGGGCTATTATACTGGTCAAGGTATCTGCATCCCCGGGGTCCTGTAGCACCCTTATTCCTCTTTATTCGAGTGCAGGCTTCAGAAGGCGGGTCCAGTTTGTTTTATTCTGACCGTTTCCCCGTAGTTCTTCGCTGTTGCTCTGATGACTTGGTTGACAACGCAACGAAGTATGACTGGAGAAAACTGGACTACGCAGCGCGGCTTGTGCCACACTGCTCCGACCTGCTCGCTGCCCCGCCGAGTCT
>MU185991.1:2144-37067 GCA_016904865.1 Pissodes strobi
ACATTCCATTACCTGAAGAAATAAGGATGAAGCATGCAGTTATAAATCCTAGGAACAACGATAACTGCTGCTTCGCGTGGTCCATTGTTGCAGCAATTCATCCTCCTACAGGACTGGCCTGTGAAGTTACATCATACCCACATTTCACAACACTGTTGAACGTAACAGGTATAAACTTTCCAGTTACTTTAAAAGACATTCCAAAATTTGAATCACAAAATGAAATTTCAATTAATGTGTATGGCCTCGAACAATTTGAAAAAGATTTTAAATTTGAATATCAAATAATTGGTCCCCTCCACTATACAAAAAATAAGAAAGTAGTTCATGTGAACTTGTTATTAATTAGTGATGATGATGGAAATTTTCATTACTCTTACATTTCCGATTTGTCTAAATTAATTTCAAAACAAGTTTCTAATCATAATGGCAAAATACATCTTTGTGATGGTTGTTTACAATATTTTGGCACTAAAGAATACTTAGTTAGACACAACAATTTTGATTGTGATTTTGTTAGAATTAATTTACCATCAACAGAAATCAAAGCCGATAAATTTGGAAATAATTCTCCCGGAAATATTCTTAAATTTATTAACATTCAAAAACAGATGGAAGTTCCTTTCGTTGTATATGCTGACTTCGAATGTATTCTTAAGCCTCTATTAAATAATGATGATAATAATTCAGACATGGAAGTCGAATTAGATAATTCTGCATCATACACAATTAAAAAATGTGAACACCTTCCATATTCATTTGCTTATTATATTAAATGTTCCTTTGATGATAGTTTTTCCAAATTTGAACTATATAGAGGACCTAACAGTGCCCAAATCTTTATAAATTTTTTAGAGAGAGATATTTGTAATTTATACAGCAAATATCTTAAAGTTCATAAAAAAATGAATAAATTATCTGAATTAGATAAAATACATTTGAACTACACTAATGAGTGTCATATTTGTGACAAATATATTGATAATGATAAAGTTGCTGATCATTGTCATATCACTGGAAAATATAGAGGTCCTGCACATTCCATCTGTAATTTAAATTACAAACAACCAAATTTTATTCCTGTAATATTACATAATTTGAGGAATTATGATTCCCATTTGTTTATTAAGAATATATGTCAAAATAATGAACAATTATCTGTAATAGCTCAAAATAAAGAAAAATATATTTCATTTGAAAAACATATTGAAGTTGGCTCCTATTTCGATAAAAAATCAAATACCTTAAAAAAAAAATATTTTCATATTAGATTTATAGATTCATTTCAATTTTTACCATATTCTTTGGCAAATCTATCTGAAACGCTTGATGATCTTCAATGTAAAGAAGTATCAAAATACTTTAATGACAAAGAACAATTTAAATATATTCGTCAAAAAGGAGTTTTTCCATATAAATATATCGACAACTACTCGAAACTAGATGAGGTAAATTTGCCTGATAAGGAAAACTTTTATAATGATCTAACAGATGAACATATTTCCGAAAGAGAGTATGAGAGAGCCAACATTGTATTTAATTTGTTTCAATGCAATTCGATTGGCGAATATTCTGACATTTATTTAAAATCTGATGTGTTACTCCTTGCAGATGTTTTCGAAAATTTTAGAAAAACATGTATAAACACTTATAAATTAGATCCTGCTCATTATTACACTTTTCCCGGTTTAAGTTTTGATGCATGTTTACGTTACACTGGGGTAGAATTAGAATTGTTAACCGATCCTGATATGTTACATTTTTTTAAAAGTAATGTTCGTGGAGGAGTCAGTACCTGTATAAGTAGAAAATCTGAAGCAAATAATATATTTCTCTCAAATTATGATCCATCAGAACCAAGCAAATATATTTTGTATCTTGATGCAACAAACTTATACGGTTATGCAATGTCACAATATCTTCCAACAAATAATTTCATTTGGTTAAAAAACGATGAAATTGAAAATTTAAACATAATGAATATTTCTGACACTGCAGAATCAGGATATGTATTTGAAGTTGATTTAAAATATCCAAATATATTACATGATCAACATAATGAATTTCCATTCTGTCCTGAAAATTACAAACCTCCTAATTCAAAATGGTCAAAGTTAATTCCAAATTTAAATAATAAGGAAAAATATGTTCTTCATTATTCTTTATTGAAACAATGCATTGAAAATGGCATAGAGATAGTTAAAATATATAGAGTTTTAAAGTTTAATCAATCACCATGGCTAAAAAAATATATTGATTTAAACACCAAGTTAAGAAATGAATCTAAAAACAAATTTGAAAAAAGTACATATAAAGTAGCGAATAATAGCATTTATGGAAAAACAATGGAAAATGTTGACAAAAGGACTGATATTAGGTTGGTTACTGAATGGGCAAAAAACAGTAGAAAAGATGGCGCAGAAAATCTTATTGCAAAACCTTACTTCAAAGACTTAACCATATTTTCAGAAAATTTAGTTGCGGTTCAAATGCAAAAAGTTTTAGTTGAATATAATAAACCTATTTATGTGGGATTTTCCATATTGGATATATCAAAAACTTTAATGTATGATTTCTTTTACAATTTTCTTAAACCTTCATACGGTGAAAAAGTTAAACTCTTGTATACTGATACAGACTCCTTCATTTTAGAAATTCAAACCGAAAATGTTTATGATGACATAAAGGGTAATATAGATAGATTTGATACTTCAAATTATCAAATCGGCAATTGTCATAATATGCCAATTACTAAATCTGTGGTTGGAAAATTTAAAGATGAATATGCTGGTGAACCTATTGAAAGTTTTTATGGAACCGGAGCGAAAGCATATTGCATTAAAACAGAAAGTGGTTTGCTTAAAAGAGCAAAAGGGGTTAAAAAAAGTAGTATCAAAAATCAGTTAACATATATTCATTACAAAGATGTAGTTGAAAATAATTCAAAAACGTTTTGCACTATGTATACCTTTCGATCTCGTTTACATAATATGTTTACTGAATTGGTGAATAAATTAGCTCTAACTTCTTCAGACGACAAAAGATATAAAATTCCGGACAGCTTTGATACACTTTCATGGGGTCATCATGATATTCCTTTTTATCAATGGGCAGATGAGCATAAAGAATTATTATAAAACAATGTTCCCTCTCTTCTAAACCGATTTTTCAAGGTTGTTGGATTGTATTTAAGATAGGAAAAAGCTTTGTATTACTTAAAGGTAGCCTAACTACCAAAGCATGTGTTTAGAAAGTTGTGATAAAGAAATTGATAATATTTCATATAGAAGTTATGAAAAAAGACTTTCAACATTTAATAAATGGAAGGGTAAATTAAGGCCCGAAGTTTTAGCTCGTGCAGGTTTTTATTATTTGTTAATTGCTGATATTTGCAAATGTTTTTACTGTGGTGCTGAAATTTTTGAATGGACGATTGATGATTGTCCTGTTGAAGAACATCATAGACTTCACAACAAGTGTGACTTAGCTGAATGTTTGTGGCTTTGTAAGATGAAGAAATGTGAAGACCAAGATGTTGTTATGACAAAATTTAATACAAACATTTTCTTTTTCTCGTTTATAATTTTGACTGTTGCGAATGTCATCATGGCATCCAAAATATTGTAATTGTTATGTTTTAAATTTCATTATCCCTTTTTTTTGCTATTTATAATTTGAATTATTGTAAATGTCATCATTCAGTCGATGATACTGTAATAGAGTTGTCTCTTCTTGTTTATTAGAATATAGAATTAAAATTTTAAGGTGTTTTAATCATGTCTCTTACCCCATATATTTTGTTATATTACATTACAAGAAATACTTTATATGTGCATATTCCATATAAAGTGACACATAGTTTAGTTTGTTTCAAAAATACATCGGATTATGAATTACCGCAATCATGTTATCATATGAGAATTGAAAAAATTAATAATAGCAGCCAAGCATTTTCCTTTAAAATGCAGCAGATGAACATTAATAGCAATTTCTTCAAAATTTTATATTATTATGTAAACAATACCATTTATGACACAAATTGGATCATCAAACGTAAAAATGATGAATGTTCCGAATTGATACATAGAGAAAACCCTATAAAATCAACAAATCTTACATATTTAAACAACACCCTTTTTAACGAGCAAGAAAATTCCAAGTGTTATATATCTTATATTATTAATGTAGTATTAACAGTAGGTTTACTTTCTCTCATAACAGTGTTAGGACTTATGTATTATAAATTCAAAACAGAATAATAAGAATACAATTAAAACGAACAACCTTAAAATTTCTGATAAAAGAGTGGGGATGATAACTGGTGGGGATCATATTATATCATCAAAGACTATCTCGAAACAGTTCAGTTTACCAGATCACACTTAATAATAAACATGTATACTAATTTCAGTAAAGTAAATGAGTATAGCACTAATACTAATAACGTGTTTAAGAAAGACGATTCATGTATAAAAATTAGTGAAAAACTTCTAAATTCTAAAGTGTATTATTTAAATAATTCTTCATCCAAGTTCATAGCTGTTGGGATAAGTTTAAGTGATTTTTCACCAAGAATTCTTATTGGAAGCAGAAACGGATTTTATGTGAGTCTAAATGAAGATGAATGGAAAGCTCTGTTGAAATACCAGGGAGTGATAGCTAATTATTTTTATTCTTCTAATTCAGATACACAATCGTTGATGTGTGGTAACATTACTTTAAGCTTTCATAAATATAATGATTGCCTCATCTTAAAAATTCAAAAATTGCATGGAAATTATGTTTATCTTTCATGCAGTTCTGTTGACACCTTATGGTCGCTCATTGAGATTGTGGATTATAGAATTCAAATAATTAACAAACAAGAATTTGAGAAGTATTTCAAATTGTTTCAAACTAGCCTTTGCACACAATCAAGAAACATTCTATCCGACATATATGAAGTGCTAAATCCAAATCAGAATGTCAACAGTGAAAATGTATGTGTGATGCTGGAAATGCTTTTGTTGTATCCGGAACAATTGGAAGAAAAATTAAAAAATAATCTTTCAACGAAGAAATATTATGAAGAAATCGGTCAATATTTGTGAAGATAAAAATAAACTATATTGGATGGTGGTGTGGTCCTTTGCTTACAGGCAAGCGCGAATATCTGAATATCAGAAATTTTATGCAGACAGACTTCGATTTGATAGAAGAATTGTGCAATGTCAAAATGTTTTGGACATATTTCTGAGTAAGGAACATAGGAACAAGATTTTTAATGAAAGGTTTAATGTTTAAATTTAAATTGATTTTTAATAAAATATTTCAATACTAACATTTGTTTTATTTGATAAAAAAAAAATATAAAAATTTTAATTAAAATACGTTTAAGGTACAACCATTAAATTATAATACATCTTTTTTAAGAATCCATGAATTGTGTGATTTATCCAATCCAAGCCATTTAACATATACTTTATTTCCTTTTTTTCTTAATACTTTTTCTACCAAATAGACATCTGGATGTTTAACATTCTGCAACTCTTCTCCATAAAACCCTCCTGCAATTTCTTGGTTCTTTTCATCTTGAAGCAAATATGTAGTAGGATTTGTAACTTTAACTTTTTTTATGCTAAATATTTCATTTGACCAATTCGGCGTGTAACTCTTGGAAAATGCTTCTCGCTGCTTGCTTATCCGCACATAATCACCAACCCTAAATTTTGGAAACTTTGGATCGATTGTTTTTGCACGAGTAAAAGATGATCTTAAAATGTCTTTTTCATTATTTTTGTTAACTTCAACTGGCTTTTTATTGATTGTCGAATGTTTTGTGTTATTATATTTCTGAACTATTTCATCTAAAATATCAATCCATTTGTACTTTCCACGTAAACTAAATTTTTTCCACATTAAATTTTTTATAGTTCTGTTCACTCTTTCCACTACACTGGCTTTTAAATTAGAATAAGTGTTATAATGATTTATGCTAAAATCAGTCATTAACTTTTGAAAATCTTTGTTAAAGAATTCTTTTCCCATATCAGTTTGAAGGTGTTTTGGAACATTTTCAACAGTTTCCAAAATTTTTCTCATAGCTTGAGTAACTTCTTTTCCTGATTTTGATTTAATTGGTTCTATCCAAACATATTTTGAGAATACATTAATTACTACCAACATGTAACGATATCCTCTATTCAATTTCCAATAAGGTATCATTTCGACTAAATCAGCTTGCCATAAATCATTTAAACCTTTTACTATAACCCTCCGACGTTTGTAATATTTTCTGCTTGGCTTATGAAGTTCATTAACAATTTCTTCTTTAAAGTTAACAGTCATAGTTGTAAATTAAGAATGTTTATTGTTCTATTATAATTGGACATTTTATTACAAGTTCTCCATAAAACAAAGGCAAATATGTTATCGATTTTTTAGCGTTGTGGAAACTGATTATATCACCTAATATAATTTTGGTTTTCGTTCCATATTTTACTGCTTTACCGTTTATATGAAGAGCAACATCTTCTTTTGGATATTCAACTTTCTCTATATATCCCTCTTTGAATGGGAAAACATATGTATTTCTTCCATCTTGAAGTAATTCATATTGATTATTAATGGAATCCCATTTTCCGATAAAAGGTAAAACAATGTTATAATACAATTTTACTTTATTAATATCCACAATATTTAAGATCTCAGAAGATGAAGAAGAAGAAGAAGAAGGAGCATTTCTATATTCTAATAATTTATTTTGATCTTTGAAAAGTATGTGTGATCCGAATTTATCAATCGACATTTTACCTTCATGGACTATAACATAATAATTGTTTCTTTGCAATTAATTACCTTTTATACAATTATTTTTGCTTCTCGAAGTTCTTCCAATATTGATATAATCTCATTTTGGTGGCCCGTATGACCTGCCATTTGCGAAGAAACTAGTAATTTTAATCTTTCCACTAGTTCGTTTACATCATCATAATAGACATAATCAATTTTTTTATTTGATAAATTTAACAACGTTCCTCCTTTTGTAGATCTTGTTTTTGTTGTTCTCTGACGTGTTTGAGGTGGTCTTAATCTGCTTAGACTTGAGACGCTTGAAATGCTGGATGTAGTCGATTTGCTCGATTGTTTCAGTATTTTTTTTTCAATTAAATATGGTTTAATTATTGTTAGATATTTCGGATCGGTAGTTCCCTGTATCTGTTCATTAGCATCATAATTTCTTCTATAAGCGTTTGTTCTTTTTAAAATATCCATATAATTTTCAAGATCTTTTGATGTATAACCCTTTGGATCTTGGAAAAAAATGAGCTCATACAATCCGGGAGTTCCTTTGTAGGTTAAATTTTTAACTTTCAAATTTTCTTTTTCAAAATCAATTAAACTATCTCCAATTTTCCATTTTTCCGCTACAGGGTCATGAGTTAGACCGTGAGTGTTATCCACATCTCGTCTACCCTTAATTGCCAAATCAACAAATGTTCTTACGAGCGGATGAAATGCCTCAAGATATTCCTCATAAGCAGGAGTTCTAGTTAATTCAAGGATGTCTTGTCTAACTTCTTCGTCAGTTGGTTCGATTATAGTGGACTCGTTTGGACTAGAAGTACGCCCTCTTGCTTGAGATGTCATTGTAGAACTCAATCTGCGACTAGGGCTGGGTAAAAAAACATCATCATTATCACTATCATCATTCTTCTCATATATTTCTTCATCTTGCAAAAATGATGGTATTTCAGTGGGGAGATATTTTTTATATATGTTTGTCTGTCTTCTTGTTGGTTGTTGTTGTTTGATAGGTGAAAATTTAGAATGTTGAAGAGTTGAAAAGAACGAAGGTGAAGATATTTCCCGTTTTATTAATGGTTCCGATTTTATAGTTTTAATTAATTCCTGCAAAGGTTGAGTAATGGGCTTTAACTCTTTTTCTTGGCGAATTTTTGATTCTGCTATATCTGACTTTAGGGCTTGATATTTTCGCTTTACGGCTTTACGAGCTTTCACTAGTTCTTTTGCAATTTTCTCGTTCATGTTTATCGATATAGTTTAGATTATGAACTAATATTAACTTAATTGAAATGATGGTTATATATATTTTCTAAAATTTAATAAAGTTATCAAATCCCTTTCGATAACGACCAGATTTCATGTTGCAATCTTTATCAATAACTACAAAATCATAATCTGACCGCCAACAAATACCACATAAGTCTTTAAATTGTTGATAAGACATATCGGTATTTACATGATCATCATAAATATGTTTTAAATTTGTACCATCTTGTTTAAATATTATTAACAAATTGGTATTATCTCTAATTAATTGTTTAGGAACAGCTGAATATGTTTGGCTTAAATAAAAACAATCAGTATTTTTATGTCTACCGAAACAGAAGTAATCTCTCATAATATTCTGATCACAACAAACAATGTCATCAAATATGATTATAGAATTAGGTTTAATTTCATTCGGTGGTAATATATCTTCTTCACGAGATGATTCAAAATATCCTATTTCTTTAATTGAGTTTAATAGATTTCTTAAAAACTCGTATTTTGATTGATATAATGATTTTGAGTAAATATACACATTTCCAAATCTTAACCCATTTTCGGAAGTTAATAGGGCAATAATTACATTAGTTTTCCCACATCCAGAGGGTCCTACAACTATTGCTCTTTTACATGAACCTCCAAACAAGACACCATGCTTTCTAAAATTTATTATATCTAGATCATGATTTTTTATCGGTAAAGAAAACTGTTGCTTTTCGATCTGCATTAGATCAGTGTTGAGCAAGCTCTAACTGTTTCAATGAAGAAAGGAACTGTAAACTTCATATTATATATATATTGGGATATGTTACATCTAGCTCTATTAAAAGCTTAATGCTCGTGTTGAAAGGTGGTTCACTAAACAGTCTTATTAATAAACTACCTTTTGAATTACACATTCCATCATACAAATATTGTGGTCCAGGAACAAAACTTGTTAAACGTCTTGAGCGAGGAGATAAGAGTAAAAATCCTTTAGACGAAGCTTGCAAAGAACACGATATTGCTTATTATAAATTTCCCGACTTGAAGAATCGCAACAGGGCAGATCAGTTATTAGCGGAAAGAGCTTTTCAAAGATTTAAATCGAGTGACGCTTCTTTAGGCGAACGATTAGCCGCACTAGGAATAGCGGGTATTATGAAAACTAAGTCTAAGTTAGGTATGGGTATTCAAAAGAGAGGAAAAGGAATAAAAAAAGGCAAAGGAATAAAATTGAAAAAACGAAAAAGAACTACCAGGACTATCTCATTTCAGTCAGCGTTACGAAGGGCGAAAAGGGGGATATTGGGAAGAAAATACAAAAATTTACGAATTGCGGCTGAAGATGCTCTAGCATCTATCAGTAAAGGAAACGTAAAGGTAAAACAACCTGCTAAAAGAATTATCCCAATTCCAAAATTCGGTGGTTTGTTACCGCTAATTCCAATATTTGCAGGACTCTCTGCATTGGGAGCACTAAGTGGGGGAGCTGCAGGAATTGCTTCATCAATAAATGCGGTTAAAAGTGCAAAAAATAAACTTGAAGAACAAAAAAGACATAATAAGGCTATAGAGCAAATGTCAGTTGGTAAAGGTCTCTTTTTGCGACCTTATAAGCAAGGTTGTGGATTATATTTGAAACCCTATGCAAAAAACTGTTAAATATGCTACCTCGCAAACCACTTTCAAATTTTGAGTTAAAAAAATATGTGAGGCTTTTGAAAATCCCTAATTTTCGAGGAATATTTATGCGTAATAAACTACCAAAAGTTATAAATAAAGTTGAATGTGCTATTATTAATTTGGATGATCAATATGGTCCAGGAACTCATTGGACAGCTTATGTAAAGCACGGTAAACAAATTATTTATTTTGATAGTTTTGGAGGTTTAAGACCACCTGCAGAAATAATATCATACTTCTTTAGCGATGGTAGCAAAAATGACATCTTTTATAATCATTATTCCTATCAATCATATGATTCATCAATTTGTGGGCAACTTTGTCTACAATTTCTTTATATAAACATGTAATTATGAACTATTCTTTATTTTAAAGAGGTTGTGGGAACTGACATGTCATTTACAATAGCTCTTTCTGCACAAAGTAGTGAACTTTTTGCATCATTTAATCCACCAATTTACTTAGATGAAGACTCAGATTATGTTATAGGACTAACAAATTTTGAAACTTTTAATGCCATTCCCAACATTGATGAAACTAATAACAAACTGTATTACGGGAATTCAAACAATTATGTTGAAATACCTGCTGGTAGTTATGAAATAGGCGATATAAATAAATTTCTACAAAATATTTTTGATAAAAAAGGAATATCTTTTCACTTATATGCTAATCATAACACTCTACAATCTGAAATTAAATCTACGGCTGATATTACATTTAAAGATGGAACTATTGGAAAAATTTTAGGATTTAAAAACCAAACTATTAAAGGTGATGGAAAAAGTAAATTATCAGACAATCCAGCTGAAATTATAAAAGTTAATTCCTTATGTATAGATTGCAGTATTGCTGAAGGTTCCTATCTGAACGGAAGACCTGTCCATATTATACATCAATTTTTCCCAAACGTTTCTCCAGGATTTAAAATAATTGAAAGTCCTCAAAATATTATTTATTTTCCGGTAATAGTGAAAGCAATAGACAAAATTACTGTTAAAATATTAGATCAGAATCTCGATTTTGTTAATTTTCGAAAAGAAACTGTTTCACTAAGATTACATGTAAAAAAGCTAAATTTATAATGGTTATTTTTTATAATAGAAACGATATTCAATCAACAGCCAATATTCAACAAATTCAAAAAACATATAAAGCTAAACATAATAAAGTTAAGTTTAGTAGTCGAGTCAACGCTAATAGATTAACAAGTACAAACAAACAATTTCTTAAATCACTTGGACTTAAACTTTTGAAATGAGTATACTTAATGTTAGCGAAAAACTTTATATTGACAGTTCTATTACTCACTCAGAGTTGCATTCTTATGAGCCATATTTGCCAACAAAATTAAGCAACAATGATGAAATACTAATTCCCGTTCATGAAATTGAAAAGTATACTCTTCCCTGCGAAAGTTTTCTTTACATAGAGGGAAAATTATCTAAAGCAGATGGAACAGTTTCTAAAACACTATCTCTGGTAAACAATGGGATAGCATTTCTCTTTAGAGAAATGAGATATCAGTTGAATGGGGTTACGATAGATTCTATAAGGGATGTTGGTTTAACATCCACTCTAAAAGGTTACCTCTCATATAATACAAATGAATCTGACAAATTAAAAAATGCAGGATGGTCACCAAAGATAGCAAATACATTAGTTGATGAAAAAACTGGTTCATTTAATGTTTGCATTCCTCTTAAAATGTTAAT
The DNA here is from genome assembly GCA_016904865.1 of Pissodes strobi. Classification (NCBI taxonomy): domain Eukaryota; kingdom Metazoa; phylum Arthropoda; class Insecta; order Coleoptera; family Curculionidae; genus Pissodes; species Pissodes strobi. The sequence continues at coordinate 13,577 of MU185991.1, forward strand.
GGGTTTCTTTGAAGACTATAGGAAAGTTATATTAAACGCAAAACAGGAGCTAATAATTGTGCGAGATAACACTGACAATAATGCTATTATAACTACCGATCCAAGTGAAATACCAAAAATTACTCTTCACAAACTAACTTGGAATATACCACATATTTCAGTAGCAATCCCTCAAGAATTATCATTAACAAAAATTATTGATAAGGGAACAGATTTAGTTATTGCATTTAGAAGTTGGGAATTAGTTGAATATCCGGAACTGTTGAAAACATCCAGACACAATTGGCCTGTTAAGACATCTACTAGAGTTGAAACTCCTCGTCATGTTATAGTTGCGTTCCAACAGGAGAAGAGAGATTCGAAAATATCAAATATGAGTGAATTTAATGATATAAACTTGAGAAATATTAAAGTTTTTTTGAATTCTGAAAGATACCCCTATAATGATCTTCTCCTGGACATAAGTAATAATAAATATGCTATATTATATGAAATGTATTCCCAATTTCGATCTTCTTACTATGCAAAAACCGAAGAACCTTTATTTGACCCAAGCGATTTTAAATCAAAAGCTCCTATTGCTTATATAAATTGCTCACATCAAAAGGAATCTTTACAAGCTGGACCTGTAGTAATGAGAGTAGAATTTGAACTAAACAAAGATTTAGAAAAAGATACTTCAGCGTATTGTTTAATATTACATGATAAAGTTTTCACTTACAACCCACTCACTAAACTTGTTAAACAACTTTAATTTTCAAGTTGCTTTTAATATTACATTTCACCCCCACCCTCTTGAAGCACTACATTTATTTAACATTTGAACAAATATTTCTTAGTTGTATAAGATCATTTAAAGATAGAGCAACTCCAAGCAGGTTCTGAAGTAATGATCTTACAATATGTTCAAGAAATTAGACATTTTCATTAAAAATTTAGAAGAACTGAAAAAACGTATTGAATCATATTCCAATAAAAACTTTGTGTTTAAAAAATTTGCAACTTTAAAAATATGAGATTAGTTTTGGATATTCAAGCGTTCAAAGATGAAAAGAATAAATTTCTACCTAAAGAATTAGCTGCCTATGATGGAGAAAAAATTAGTCATTATGTTTTCAAGCAACCATTTTCTTTGAATTCTCTTTCTCCTGAAGCGCACAAGCAAGCTGTATGGTTAATGAAAAATCACCACTGCATTAATTGGAATATCGGTTATACTCCACTACACCACTTTTCAACAATTGTAAAAAAATTGACTGAACAAGCGCAATTTGTTTACGTTAAAGGAAACGAAAAAGCAGATTACCTAAGAAAATATTCCAGCAAACCAATAATTGAATTAGATGAACAACCAATTTTAATTGCTTCAACACCTAAATGTTTTTATCATTCAAAGTCACCATCTATGTGTGCGCTTTCAAATGTGTTTTATATTTATAATAATTTTTTTATGAATGAATAAAAAAAAATAATTTTATTTAATTTTGTTTTATTAAATACATTTCATTTCTCACATTTAAATTTCCTAATACACACATATATTCTTATAATATAATTTTAACATATTAAGTTCCAATACAAACTTTACTCTGTCTTTGTTCTTTAAGAACTCGCTACACACTTGTACACCTTTTTTACAAAACTCAGCATGTTGCATATAGTTCTCATACCACAGTATATCTTGAGCTTCAGCATCATTTCCCGCAGCGCATAAAACCGCGAACAGGCTTCCGACATCAAAAAGTTTTCATAAAGTTCTAACACAAAGTTCTCCATATCTTACACAAATACTTCAAATTGAAGTTCTCCCAATTCTTCTTCTGCCAATTTTATCACATCTAATATAGTTGGATCTCCTATATATTTCTTCAAACTAACCACTTCAACAAAAAATCCCAATTGTTTCAGTTCAACTACAAACTGCAATACATTGAAATTTTCGAAGTATTGAGCACAAGCGGACGCACCTTTCGAATAATGTTCCGCAAACTCACAATAAAAGTCAACATATTCTGGTCTGCTATGCATAGCATTATAATAATTATCTGAAGTTAATTGGTTAAATTCTTCATGTAACTTTTTCACAGCCTCATCCATAACTGTTAATGTATATAACTAACAGCGACTAAATGATCGTAAGTATCAAAGTTTCTTATAAACAGAAAATTCCTTTTTATTATCACATTGATGTTCTGGGAATGATATAAACTAGTTCATTATCTTCTTCATTATTATCACCATCTAGAATAGTTTCAAAAATATCTACAATTGATTTAGTTTCTTTCACAATAGCTCTTTTTTGATTAGTATATTTTATATTAATGTAATCACAATGACTTCTACACAATGGACAAACATCCTTCGTTTTTAACCATTCTGTCAAGCAATCTAAACAAAATTTGTGTTCACACCAATTTGGTGTGCAAATGTTTTCTTTTTTCAAAAAACTAAAACAAATAGGGCATTCCTCTTTCAAATGCACTTCACTTTTTTTCTTTTTTGAACTAACTGTTTCCGAACTAACTATTTCTGAATTGACCCTCTTGAGTACTCGATTTCTTAATTTGAGTTCTTCCATTGAAAACTAAACTGTGAAGTGAAGAAACATACAGAACTGCTGGTTTTATTATGTTTATTTAAGAGGGGAGGGGAAAAGTCAGGGTCAGGGGCAAGGTCAACATATATGTAGATAAGGATGGGAAATGTATTAATTACATGATGAGAAAGACTCCTCAGTAAGCAAAAGAGAGAGAGCCCTCACGGAGGATAAGGTAATTACCTCCTCCGTGAGGACTCACTCTCGTTAACACACTACTTCCCTTGTTGGCTGATGGGAATGGTCTGCAGTAGTTCCAGGGCAGACCCACGAAGCGCTACCACTAGTGATGTAGCCATTTCTTCGTTATTCCAACCGTTGGCAACAGCAGCGGCTTCAAATTGCCTTCTGTACATTGTCCAGGATGTTTGACCGTCATAGGGTGGAGGTTTAATATGTTGTCCTGTGCGGAATACCCTCTCGGTGGATCCTTGATTTTTTAGTCTGGAAACTTCTGCTTGTAGATTCTTCATTTCTTTCTGTACGTCTCCTACTTCTTTTTGTACAGTCACAACTTCTTTTTGTATATTGTTTACTTCTTTTTCAAATTTCTCATTTTGCCCGTCCAATATTTTCTGTAATTTTCCTTGCTCGCCTACAATTACATCCAGCAACCATTTCTGCAGCTGTTCCTGTTCGGCTTGCCTTCTACGTTCATCCTGTTCCCGTTCCGCTTGTCTTTTATCTTCTTGATCTTGCAAAATTTTCTGAAGCCGGTCGTCCTGTTCTTTTTGCCTTTTATCTTCCTGGTCTTTTAAAATTTTCTGAAGCCGGTCCTGTTCTATTTGCTTTTTACGTTCTTCCTCTTCCCGATCCACTTGCCTTCTACGTTCATCCTCTTCCCGATTCGCTCGCCTCTCAGCATTTAAATTATCCATAAAATCGGCCAACATTTTATTTATTTGTTCCATTTCTGCCGCTTGTTGCCTCGTATTGACCATAGAATTTTATAAAATTTTCACAGAATCCACCAACCAAACGGTCTCGTTGACTTACTTGTACCCTTTTCTTTCCTCGAAAAATACTTCACAAGTCCAGTCCTTTCACAATCCAACTTCTGACACCAAATGTTACGTTTTTCCCGTGGGTTCTTAACAGAATTACAACTTTGCTATTTTCAACTAATACTCTCTTTATTCACAACCACTGTATACAATTTAACACTCTAAACTACTCTTATAACTTTACAACTAATATCTATTCAACACTCAATGATTAACTGAACTGAACTGACTAACCGACTGACTAACATTCGCCTTAGGTCTGCTTATATATAATCTCAAATCTATCACGAATATTCGGGAAGTATTCCGACGCCACTCTATATGATCTCGACGAGGCCATCGAGACAATTCCAGCGATCCTGAAACTTCGCGACCGGCCGGGCGATGAGTCATACGGACAAAGAAGCGAGCGGCACAGGTAGCACAAAAACGTTCGGACGGTTGTTAGTCGTGACAATAGTTATTTGTTTTACTAGGCAGCAAAGTAGTAGATTGACTGCCGCGGCTGATAGTTCATAGCCGAGCGTAGCGAGGCTAGGAATTCAGCTAAGGCAGTCAATCTACTTTGCTGCCGAGTTGAACATATAATTTTTTCTCCGATTGTTTATAGTGATATATGTATATTGTATATTTGCAAATTATTACAATTCCCACAATCTTTTTATTTTTCCTGTAGTGATAAATTAAGACAAAATTTGATAGAAATCGCAATTGTTGGAACGGTTGGTTGCTATGGAAATGTATATGTCCATAATAATTATAGTTTGACAACTTATGTCAAACGTCTTATTCCCATGGAGACTAACCACTTTGCTGCCTAGGCAGCAAAGTACTTACTTTGCTGCCTGGACAGGAAAAGTAATACTTTGCTGATTGATATGTGTCTGCAAAATTAATATTTGCTGTCAATCGGAGAAAAAATCATTTATCTTGAATGGCAAGAAGCTGTTTAACCATCTCCCTGCTGAATTCAGGCAAATTCCTGATACAAAGAAATTTAGACCAAAGGTGAAAATATGCTTGTTGCTTTCTGTAGGTACTACCTATCTGTGTATTTTCCACAGGCTTTATAATTTTAATTGTGTGGTCCCTATACCGTGATATATGAGGTAATGATGAGAAAAATGAGGATATTGGTATTAAGGGCGATCCTGGAAAAATTGCGAATGAATATAACGTTTTTCTGGTATCAATAATTCCAGACTTGCTTGGAAAACAATCAGTCAATGCTCTAAGACCAATATCTGCAAATGAGCTAAGCGAACTTTCAAAAAAAAAAATAACAATAAGCACAGCAGTGGAATAGATTTAGAGTAAATCGAGAAAGGAAATCTAGCCATTGGTATTTGTTTGGATCTGTCTAAAGCATATGACTGTGTTAACCCAGAATTACTTTTGGAAAAATTGGAGAGGTACGGCGTCAGGGGAAATGCACTAAATCCAAGTCTTATATCTCAGGCAGAATGCAGAGAGTCAAGGTAACAAGAAATGGGCAAACAGTTTTTTTCGAATTCCATGGAAAATAAAATTGGAATTGCTGAAGGTAGTATAGCTGGTCCCATTTTGTTTGTGATATTTTAAAACGACCTGTATTCCATAATAAATCGCCAAAACGAAAACATAACTTGTTATTCAGATGATACCAGTCTAATTACTGGGGCCAAAGATTTCCCAGAGGTAGTTTCAGAAGGATCCTCATTATTTGGGAGGGCCAGCTCGAGGACCAGTGGATGGTTATATGAAAATAAATTATTGTTAAATAAAAATAAAACAAATATCTTGATCTTTGGAACAAAACAATGCAATGTTGACAAGCCCTTAACAGTAAACATTGGAGAAACAGATAATGAGTTGGTCGATGATACAAAGTTTTTAGGAATTCGTTTGGATGAGTTTTTCGTAGTTAGTATGCTATAGTCAAATTTTATTAACTGGGTTTTATTTGTGTTAAGTAAGAGATTATTTGCAGCAAACCAGCCTTCTAACGTTTCCAGCGTAGAGAAAATATATTAATTCAATGGACGGGACGGTATAGTAAGTGTCACCGCGAAGTCACTACAATGAGTTGCATAACCACAGAGTTGTTCAATTTCCGATCGAGATTTTTCACATGTAAGACACACTCGAGGACCCACTGTCTCCAGAGCAAACAATGAAGCCAAAGTAAGTATCCTCAAAGAGAGAAACAGTGGTCTGCATGACTCTCTGGGTTTAGCCCTGCAGCTAAACCTTATTGCTCGCTTCTGCAGGTCAAAACCAATGGAAAGATAATCCGCACAACATCCCCAAAACATATGCCATAGCGAGGGTGTGCCTCAACCAGCGCCTAGTACACACTCGTTGCAAGCTCAGTACCCAAATCGCGAGAAGTCATCCTGATCACATAGCAGCCCTGCATAAACCCCTTGTTTAAAGACAAAATATGATTTGAAAACTTCAGCCTGTCATAAATATAAAGACCAAGGAATTTGTTGACCTGAAGGTTAATTAAAAGTTCGGTTTCCAATAGAATATTGTTTATGTAACACTTAAAACACACAACATTCGTTTTATCTACATTTAATGTTAAAAAGTTAGCATCACAACATTCCTTGAGAGTGAATAAATTATTTGCAATTATGTTTCAAGATGCTGAGGATCCTTGTGTCACCAGCGTATAGTGGTGTCGTGTCATCAGCGAAAATCGTAAAAGACTCAGACAAGTTCAAATAGGGCAGGTTATTGACATATATTAAAAATAATAAAAGTCTGAGTACAGATCCCCGGGAAACAACCAGAGTGACTTTCAATTTGTGTCATTCCGTATTGTTTATGCTGACACTATGATACCTGGTTGATAAGTAGGAGGCAAATCAGTCCAATGATCTACCCATGAATCCATAATTTTCAAGTTTATTGAGCAGTACTCTGTGATTCATACAGTCAAAAGCTTTCGCTACGACACAGAATACCACTGCAGCAACATCAACTTCATTCAGTCCACAGTACAATGAATGTGAGAATGAGGATATAGCATGATTCGTGCTCATGGAATTTAAAAAACTGAACTGTGATGTATTAAGCAATTCATGTTTCGCAAGAAAACCCAGCATACATTTCTTAATGAGTATCTCTATGATTTTTGCTAGAGTTGGCAACAGTGAAATGGACGGTAATCAGAACATGATTCAAGATCGCCCCCTTTAAAAAAAAGGGATGGCTGTTGCTTGTTTTAAGCAAAATGGAAAAATCTCCATAAAGACCAATTTACAGCCTTGGCTATAGTATGAATAGCAATATGTGAAAACCTGGAAAGAACCTTCAAATGATATCCTATCCCATCCAACTGCATTTTTATTTTTAGTGTATTTAAATGTTTGTTCAAGTTCAATCACGTTAGTTGACGAAAGGTAAAAGGTGTCTTGTACTGAAACATCATTACGTGATTTGCTGCTTCCCGCACCAACCAGAGAGTAACACAACACTCCTTGACATATGAAGGCTGTAATAGTTATTTATGTACCAAGGGTATTAAGTAGATGTTTATGCCCTGAGGGTGACAATGTTACAAACCCGAGGGCCTCTGGCCAGAGGGTTTATAAGTCGCCCGAGGGCGTACACATCTATTAATACCCGTGGTGCATACAAACTTTTATGTCATACTAGTTCGTTATTGCATTCACAATATGTAAATATTTAAAAAAATACGAATTCAATTCAATTATTCGAGTCCATAAAGTGTACTTTATGTAAATGGTATCTAAGGTATAAAAACACAATAATGTACTGGTATGACATAAAATATATAATCACCTTCCTGATCAAATTAAAGCAGCTGCTACATTTAAACTTTTTTAAAAGGTCTGTGAGTGACTTGTTGAGGAAGAAAGTTTATTATAATCTCAATGATTTATTTATCTAACGGGCCTTACCCACCTTTAGTACAATTTTACGAAGTTATCGCGTCAATAGAACTAATAAACTTAAGTTATGTATATAATTTAACTTAAAAATACAATACAATACAAAATATTACTCATATCAAAAAAATATATAATTGTTATATTATTAATTGCTATCATTCAGACTCTTCTAAGCCACTGGATGCTTCAAAAGAGTCACAAAACTGTTAAAACAGGCATAAAAAAATCAAGATTGTCAGAATAAGAATTAGCCATTCTTGCCACATGCGGCGTGAATGAATTAAATCCAACATTAGTTCGCCTGAAGGGCTGCTAAAATATGTTACATGATCTAGTACTTCTAGGTGGAACTGAGAGCACCATATTGATGAAATCAAAACAGGACAGTCAACCATATAATTAAGAATTTTAAAGAAAAGCTTAAGATCTGCCCGATCCCTTCTAACCATCAATGTTGGTAATGCAAATTTGTCTTGTACCAGTTTAAAATCATATCTATAACCATCATTAGGGGGAATGTTTGATTTATAAGCCAAATACCTAAGAAACATTCTCTGTACTTGCTCAATTCTATGAATATGACACAGATAATGAGGTTACCAAACGGCTAAACAATAAGGGTCTAACAAGGCTACAATACAACAATCTAATGGCAGAAACACTTGTAAAGTCCGTTGTACTTCTTTTAAGGAAGCCAAGCATATTCAGTGCTTTTGAAACTATAGTACCATGATTAGCAAATGTATAGAATATAATTATGGCAAATGATAGCGTGGAATCCATTGTAACTCCAAGATTATGAATAATTGAGACTTGGGACAAAGGCGAGCCTGTTATGCTGGCATGTAGTTGAATACAGTTTTAATGCAACTTAGTAAAGCATATGGAATTATACTTTGCTATGTTTAAATCCATCGCATTGAGGTCACACTCAACAAGTCTGTCAAGATCAGACTGAAGCTTATGACAGTCACTCAAAGAAGAAATAGCAAGATAGCATTTTAGATTATCAGCCAAACATAAAAAATTTAGAGACTTTGAAACATTCAGCAATATCGTTGATAAATATTATAAACAATAAGAGACCCAGGTGGGATCCCTGTGGGACACCAGATGGATTAGGAACAGGTTTAAGATGTGAAATTATTTATTTTGACAACTTGATATCCATCTGTAAGGTAGCTCGCCATCCACTCATACAAGCTTCCCCGAAGACCAGCTGTTCTTAGCTACCCAAGGAATACCCCATGATTGACCCTGTCAAACGCCTTAGAGAACTCGGTGTAGATAGCGTGAACCTTCCCACCTCCATCCAATCCACGACGCCCGACAGGTAATCAACAAAGGTAATTCAATTTAATTCTGTGGATTTCTTATTAAAACAAACAAACTGCTCATCCATGATTGTTAAACTCATTATAGAACTTAAGTAATCAGCAACGATTTTTTTTCAAACAGTTTGGGAATAACACTAAGGTTACATATGGGTCTATAGTTGCAGATATCTACCCTATTTCCAGTTTTAAAAATAGGTTTAAGGTAGCTTAATTTCCAGAAGTCTGGAAATATATCTGAGGAAAGTGATTTATTGAAAATAATTAAATAATAAAAAGAGGACGGGAGATAACAAAACAGCAAGTTTTTAAAACCACAGGTGGAATGCCATTTGGTCCGGCGCTCTTATGTATGTCAATTTTAGTCAGTTCCTCATAATTAATTGAGAAGATATACAAATATGATTAAATGAAGAAATATCTTGATAGGTTACATTTTTCTCAGTACTTATGTACTGATTGGAAATATTCAGCAAAAACATCAGGCAGTTCCGGTCCAAGCTGACACTCATTATTCTCAAAAAACATTAAGGGTGGTAGCTCATATCCACTTCTTTTACTCTGAACCAAACTCCAAAATTGTTTAACAATTATATTTTCAGTCAAACGAAATTCAGATTCCTCTACATATACCTACCTTGATACCCACACATACCTATATCTTAGATAACAAATTCGGGATAAATTCTTACATTCCGTTCTATGCCTACTGTAGTTTAAATAATCGGTCATCAATCCTGTGCTTTTATATGCAGATAGTCTCACTACTTAATTATTATATGTATTTCAGCCCTTGTGATGATCAACACAATAATTATGCCTCATTTTCAGTACTGCAGCTCGCTTTTAATAGCGTGTACCCAAGAGTGTATAAATAGGTTGCAACTGTTACAAAACAAATGCATGCGTATTGTATTGGGTTGTAATATATATACATCCATAAATTCAATGAGGAGAATGTTGTGTTGGATTTCAGTGAAGGAAGAAATTGAATTGTCTAACTTAGTTATAATTTATAAAATTAGAAATGGACTGTTACCCGCCTACTTTGATCAATTTCTTGTGCCAAGATCACAAATGCACCAATATAATGTTCGAAACAAGGCAAACTATAACATCAGTTTCGTTAGATCTGCGGCGTTGCAGAAACAACTATTTAATGATGGCCTAAGACTCTTCAATGCTTTGCCGGAGGAGGTTATAAACTTGCCTAATGTACACATTTTTAGGAAGACAGTGAAAGACTTATATTTTAACCGCGATATATAGACTTTATTTATGTTAATTAATATGTGAAATTTATTGTAAAAATTTTTGTAACTAGCAAATGCTAAATAAATAAATCAATCAATCAAAAAAACACTGTATTTAGTTTTTAGCTTGGCTTTTAGTATTATTTATATATTATAGTAAGTATTAGATTATACCATGTTTATAAGGATTCTGTATTCATGGGCAATAAAGTACTTTTTGATTGATTGATTGAATCCCAAAGGGTCCTGCCCGAGGGGTGTCTCACACCCGGGAATACATGTACGTTTGACGTGGGAATACATGGGATTACTATGGGAGTACTTGGCATTACCAAGATTATCGTGGCAGTACTTAGGATTACGAGACATTACTTGGAATTACCCGGCATTACGGTGGGAATACACGGCATTACTAGAAACTACTTGGGACTACGAGTGGGATTATTTGGCATTATCGTATTATTTACATGGCAGTACAGAGTACAAGACATTTTTCGTCGACATTTTGGGTGTAAATTTAGGTGGCTTGTGTCTTTCTTTGCGTGTCGCTCATTTTGCCTACACCTATTTTTTTATAACTAAAGTAATAAAATCAGGTAAGTAAATAGATCTATAATATTAAAATAATTGATATATCCTAACATCTTCGATACGGGCTTCGATAATATCCAAAATCCCGCTAAAATCATTTGCCAGATATTATTTGGATAATTCTTCTGGTCTTTAAAAAGACGGACTGCTGCTCGGTCTTTAAAAATAAAATTAAAAATATAGAAAACTCTGGGAAAACATTTAAAGTAACACCGAATTCTAACAAAATAATTATTGGACATAACCTCGGACATAACTTTCGCATAACCTCAAATCTCAAATTAACGACTAGAGCGTCGGGCTATACGAGACACAGGTGTCAATCATGTCCTCTCGTTTTTGATTGGCTCTCATAAAAATCGATGCATCATAGCAGTTTTACGTTGTGTTCATAGGCATTTTGTTTTTTGCTATATTACCAGTGGAGTCCAATTAAAATTTGATGCCATGTTGCATCGATTACATCGTTTGTCGCCACTGTCTTGTAAAGTCAACAGCACGGGTAATAAGTTTCGAAAAGAATGCGATAAAAAAATTTGATTTCACTCAGCCCCTATCAAAACAGTTAAAAACCAAACTACTGCTATTGACGGCCTTCGCCGCCACCTGTTTTTGTAGGGTTTTTCCCCTCTGCCGCTCAGCCGTCGAACTGCATCAGCGGCAAGTCCGACTGTATGTATATAGTCACTGTAAACTAAGCCAATTCCTGTAGAATTAGTTTTTATATATACATAGGTGGCGCTAGTGGCTTAAAACGATTGGCACGTCTGATTCGCGCTGGTATCGGGGGATTCCCTGATTTAAATTCCAATTTCCAATAGTCGTCAATTAACGGTGAATACGAAGGTGCATATTATTTACGGTTAAAAACTTTAATAGTTTTTATAATTAGCACTTTGCTTGAACTAAGTTTTAGTAAGCCTTACGCTTACCGAAGCCATTAGATCGATGACCTTGACTTACTCCACAATAGTAAATTTTCAATTTTGACATGCGGTGTCCAGCATGTTACAGCGTATAAAGATAGTTCAGGTGATAAATGATATCATGCATGATCAAGGTATGTATAAGCAGGGTCCATCGATATTGTAATATAGCACAAAAAATTTAACTAGCCAATTAATATTTTTTTTTTCGAGACTTTTTCATAGCGACCTGCATTTATAAATGCCGGTATACCCGACAATATTATAGTCCGTCGAAATATATGCTTGTTTTCCGGTAATATTTTTGTCATTTTTGCTAGGATCGTTCCGGTTCAACATTATAAAAAAAATACTCTACTATCTTTATGCATTTTTAGATCTAACTATTTTATAACATCGGTGAACTCAACTTTAGCTTTAAATCGAGCTTTACATTTAATAAACTAGTAAAACTTTTAATTTTCGTAGGGAATAAATTTATTTTTCCTCGAGAGATAACCAAGTAGTCAAGAAAATATTCATTTACCATGCGTAGGTGCTATAAGATCTATTCTAGAAGAAGCAAAAAGATCTACACTTTCAGATGCCCAAGATTTGGGCATAATCGAGGCCATAATGCTAGACAATGAAAATATAGAAACTGTTCTAAGCTATGTTTTATTGCAAAAACCTCAGAATTCAGAACCAAATGTGGACAAAATCCCGAGGAAGAATTGGTCACTGACAGTGCTGACAGGCAATTGGACTCTGAGAACTCAACACCACATTCAGAAGCGAGCCCAGAAGGTGATTTTCGTGGAATACATGGAAAGCTAAGAAACGTGCTTGTTTTTTATTTAAAATTCGAATATATCAGTTAATAAAAATATATTTACAAAATTTACATGCTTTTATTTTCTATATACAGTTCGAGATGTCGAAAAACGTTCCGAAGAATTTTGAGATGAATTTGAAACAATAACCTATGACATTAACTCTTTTCCAAGTTTAGCTGATTTGGATATTAGATTACTCCAATAAATCCAACGATATTTTGCCAAACTCGACTTTTTTAAAAATAATTACGAAAAATAAGAAAGTCATGATTGTAAGAAAATCCACTATATGTTGTCTGTTTTTTCAAAGAACTTCAGCAGATAGAATATCCAGAGTTAGGGGAATGACACAAGGAAAAAAGAAGAATAAAATAAGTAAAAATCAAATAAAAAATATAACAAAAAGCCAAAAACTGACACTAATGAGACTGATACTGAGTCTGAGCACGAGGTCTCTTACGAAAGTTGTAGTGAATTTGAATGTGAAGATTTTCAAGACCTGGAAGATGACACTGTTTATAACTTGGAATTGGAGGCATCAGTTACAAAAACCCTCATAAAAACCCTATAGAGGATCATTATTACGCTGTTTATTACGATTTGATTTGGTAACTAGGAAGAGTTGTTGAAACTGTGGACAAAAAGACTACAATAAAGTTCCTAAAAAGTGACCTTTACAATTACATTTGGCCCAAAAAAGATGAAATACCACAGGTAGAAAATAATTTTACCATTATGGGGTCCTTAAAGTTACAGGGAAATGGCCCTTTTACTTTAACTCAAGCAGATAAGGTAAAAATTGAAAAAAAATCATAAAGAATTAAAAAAAAGTTTTCTCTAAATGACTGTAAAAAGATTTTGTATTTTGTTTAAGATTATCTATGTATGTTTCAAACTCGTGTTATTTCAATAAAAACCGATGAACACAAAACCCTTTTTTTTCTGTTTCCCATGATATAGCCCCCATTATTGTAACATGATTTTTGAAATCACCGTTCCCAAAACCATAAAAACGTCATAAACATGCACATATTCTAAATTAACCCCTTTCCACCCTTCTTTCACGTCTTTCGACTCAGATTTTATTTCAAATTCATAAATGCATGTTTTTACCCGATTTTTACCCTTCATGTTTATGATAGTTTTTTTTTTATTTAAAATACCAATTAATTAAACACTTGATTAAGGATTAAATGGAATTACTCAAAATTACTTGGCATTCCTCGTATTACTTTGGCAATACTTGGATTACTTAGCAATACCTGGGATTATTTCACATACCCAAACAAATATTGGGTTTACCGGCATTACTTGGATGGACTCCGGAATTACATAGCATTATATCTAAGATTATAAGGGATTACCGGCAATACCTACATTTTTGGGAATACATGTACGGTAAAAACCTCTGTGAGACACCCCTCGGTCCTGCCTTGTCCATCACTCTACTCGACAAACCCCATTCCCCTGCAATTATAATGATGATGATGATGATGAAAGTAGTTTAGTTTAGTTTCTTTATTAATAAAGTATTGCACAGTGTGCTTTTACAAGTCAAGGAATAGAAACAGTACAGATAGTATAATAAAACTCATTTAAGTGACAATAATGTGTTCGCTTCATTGCCAATATCAACCAAAGAGTGTCATGTAAACAATACTTTATTGATTTAAATCTTCTTATCCTACCATCTCTGTACATACTTGAGACTGCGTCATTGATTTTTAAGAACCGTCATATTGCACAAGCTCGCGAACCGCAAAGGGTCACAAGGCAGATAGATGATTTGCCTTTACCAATACCAACAAAGTCAATGGTCCAGAGATGTATCGTATATAATGGCAAAAAGATATTTAATCACCTTCCTAAAGTGTTAAAAGCATCACCAACTACTGGACATTTTAGAAGGGCACTAAAAAGGGTGTTAATCCCAAAAGCCTACTACTGCCTAAATGAATTTTTTATGGATCGTCAGTAGGATTTAAAGCTTAAACTTTTAAACTTTTATACTGCTTATGTCTTGTTCTTTTTAAATGATTGTTGATGATGTTGTTTTTATTGTCTTGTTTTTTACATATGTTAGGGTTAAGTTTTTTTATAAGATTTTGACTTTTTTCTTAAATTTAATAATTATTGTATCGTAATGGTTAGACTTATTTTTAACTTGCTTTGTAAATAGGGACTAACATTGTTTCTTTACAATAAAGCACTTTGACTTTGACTTTGACTAATAGCTTAAAACTTATTAAATGTAAAAATACTAAATATATTATAAAGACAACATAGAGTACATTAGCGAGACAAACATTAACATATTAAAACAGTTTATGTTTAGAAATTGAAGTCACTTTCTAGGTACTCCTCAGTAGAATAGAACGCATTTTTTATAAGATAGTTTCTTACTCTTAATTTAAAGTGAACTAAATTTAGATTTTTGATTTCTGTGGGTAGGGCATTAAAAAATTTAATGCCATAATAGTCAGTGCCCCTTCTAGTACGTCGCAGTCTGTGGTAGCTGAGAACCAAATTCTCTCTGTTCCTGGTTGGATAGGACTGATTATCACTGTGCACTATAAAATCGTCTAGGTTTTGTTTTATATAGATCAGGCAGTGAAAAATAAATGTGCAAGGGAAGGTAAGGAGTCTCAGTTCGATAAAAACATCTCTACAACAATCGCGATACTGTATGCCTGCAATTATTCTAACACAGCGTCATTGTAACTTAAAGATTTGTGCAGAGTTAGGAGAATGGCCCCAGTTTAAAATTGCATAGGATAAATTAGAGTTAAAGTATCCATGGTATGCCATAAGGAGCGTGCCCCGTGATACAATTTTTTTGTACTTTGCTGTCCAAGAATCAATACATGTTATAATTCTTATTGATAAAGCATAACAATGAGAAATGTTAATCCTAAACATTTAGAGAAGTCCACATAAAATTCAAATTTGAAAACACACAATATAAATGTATATAAACAAAAAAACAATAATAATGATAATCAATTGATACAATAAATCACGAACACAAATTAACTGATAATAAAGTACCAATTATTATTAGGGTTCAAACTTGAATTTGCATATCATTCGTTTCAAAAAACTAATCAATTAAATAAAATGCTTTTTTAGTAAATACCTGATTTGAGCAGATTTCGCAAATGCACAACACTCGGAACATTTCTAAGTTCCAAACTAATGTGGTTATATATTTTCATATCGTTGTAAGCAAATGAATCCCTGACAGAACCACTATGGGAAATGGGAAGAGGGATATCAGTAAAATGAATTCAAATCATCCGCACCAATGCCACAAACATGCAATTCCTTCTTTAGATTAAAAGATATTGTAGTTTTCTACAAAATTAATATCAATTATTTTTGAATGTACGGAGATTTTTTTATTTAGCTTTTGTTAATATTATTAAATTAGGATATAGCATTTCAATACAATTTTTGCAGGTATTTTTTAAATATTCTTTTATTGGTTAGGCTTGAAATGTTAATATAAATTTTGTTATTTATAGTTTCAACTCGCTAGTTAAAATTAATAAAAAATATTTATAAAATTATTGTAGTGTAAAGCATCTTTTAGGACTGACTGTAGGTATATCCAGCTCTAAAAATTTTATAGTTTGAACAGAGTATAATCTGGTTTATTGTGAAAACTATGCAATAAATTTAAAAAAAAAGCAAGAACAAATATTTACAACAAAAATTTGGAAAAATACTAAAATTGCTCTGAGTTTTTACATCACCTTGATGAGGGTCATGATCATGTTTACACGAGTGCTTACAGATCATTCCTGTTCTTAAATTCGCTCTAAAATCTATCAAATAGGTTAAGTGATTTACCTATATTTTGTTCCAATAAGGGTCATGCGAGGGGTCATGGTTACAGATTGTTCTTGTTTTTATTTCATATTTTTGCTTGTCTTAAATCCGCTCTAAAATAAATCAACTAGAAAAGAGATTTACCTATATTTCGTTTCAATAAGGGTGATGGTTACAGATTGGTCTTGCTTATTTCCTATTTTTATTTGTCTTAAATTCGCTCTAAAATCCATCAACTAGGTATGAGATTTGCCTATCCTATATTTCGTTTCAATAACAGATATTGCAATGCGATTGCAAATATAGCTAAGTACAGAACAAAGAAATTATTAAAATTTAGATAGGTAAGTACTTTGCTATTTACAGAGGTTTTTCTTCTGCCTGTCTGATCCACACCAAAGTAGTTTTCTATTGATTTAGCGCTCAAATACCGAATAGTTATCTTGCTGTTAAGTAAACAAAAAGGAGCGTTTGATATAATAAGATAAGGCGAGAAGCAACACTGATTTCGGATAACTACCTACTTCAGGAAGAATTTTCCGACCCCCTTTGGCGATTTTGTCAACAAATATGGCTGCCAGAACTAACCCCTTGCATTGACCTACCCCATTATCCAGAATTACACCAACACCCAACACTCTAAGTATACTTGTCCAGATGTTCATAAAAACTTACTCCAGAAAAGAAATACCAAATGTTTTCAATGTGATCAACCTTGGTGTGTGGTACGTAGAATGCAAAAAGAACTTTGCGTTAAAGAAAACAAGTAACTTACGTTTTGTCGATACGTCCAAAAGTAATTAAATCCAGACAAATAAACAATAGAATACACTGGAAATTTAAACGGGCTCGGATGCACGGAAAGTATATCACTCGCGGCGGAGGTATTTTTTTCAGTCAAGCCGAGCTTACATTTACAAAATCATAAACAATCTGAAAAACCGACTGCTCATTCCAAGAATGTCAACTTATTCTATTTTACTTGGTTTTTGACAATCTATTTTGGTATTGCAGCCTCTTGTATGCAGTCCTTGTACCATCTATTCTGATTAGATAGGTGCCTGTTATTTTTAGCCAAGAATTCAACCTGCATCATATAGTAATGGCTGGCGATCGATATTCATGTAGCAATTCCCAGTTCCGTGATCGATACCCAAGTGAAACGTTTACGGCGCACAGCGGATCGATGCACAGGCAATCGTGCACATAGATCCAGTGTGCCACCAAGATGCACGAATCGCGCCGACAATCACGAAGACCGTCATGAGCGACCTAAAGGACAGGACAACACCAACACTGATCGACAGGACAGAATTAAGGACAAGGACAATAAGGCAGGCACACAGCTTATTCAATAACCAGCTACTCATCTTGCGGCGGCATCCTTTGATTTGGGAAAGTCAAGTGAAAATTTTAGAAGAGGGCCATGAGTTAATATTTTTCTAAACGTCTGGGCATCTGAATAATACTTTTGACAGTTCGTTTAATTTAAAATACGATGTTTTATCGTCTAAAATCCGTTTGAAAACGATTTTAAATGGCAAAATTGTATAAAAATCCGAAATTTCGGGTCTTTTAGGGCAATAACCGTAGCTTGGGACGAATTTGTCGTGGATTTTGAAGCGAATATTCATTTTAAATTCAGTTCGCTTCGTGTCTTTACATTGCCTGAAAAATCACGAGACCGTGAAACTGATCCGCACAGGGCACTGCCACGATGCGCAGTGCCCGACACTCCAACTTTCCGATTTCGATAGAGATAAGTAGCTGGTTGTTGATTAAGCTGTGGCAGGCACTCCCCCAAGGAAGCGTGATATCGCCGACGCTGTTCAACATGTGCATCAACGACGTACCAAGGAAACAGAGCAACCAGATAGCACTCTTCGCAGACGACGGCTACGTAGCAGTATACACATCATTCACACAGCAGATGGCAGCAACGCAACGAATAGAACAACACGTCAGGATAATAGCAGAGTACTTCAAGAAGTGGAGGTTGTAGATACCAAAACGCAACTAATCAACTTCAACCAGAAGAATAGGAGGGAAAGGACACACATCACGATCAACGGGACACGGATCGAGGACACGGACACCGTCAAGTACCTAGGAGTCACACTGGAAAAGAAGCTGACATTTAGGACATACAAGGAACCAGGACAAAGCAGGAATAGCAGCCAGCACAATCTTCCCATACATCTCGCCGCAGTCAAGACAGGACAAGGACATCAAAATCAGACTGTACAACACATACGCAGCACCGGTCTGGAGCTCCGCAGCGAAGACCCACACTGAACTACAGATGGGGAGATTTCAAGACTACAAGGACACTGTACAGAGAATCCGCGACAAGACCGCTAGAACAGAGACTACAGGAGCAAGCGACGAAATTCTGCAGGTACACGACGAGGACACAGGAGCAAACCAGGAACATAGGAACAATGACCATAGAAGAAATGCCATACAGGAAAATCCACTAAATGATCCACGAGGTGATGCTATAAAATCAGGAACAAGGACTAGGACACTAGGACCCCCCAAGAAGGACTGCATGAAGCCGAAGAACACAAAAAGTGCAGTGCTAGAATAGTCATTTAATATTAAATTTATCATGTCAGTTATTTAGTTACCTTAGGTTCAGGTGGACGCTTGTTAGGTACCACCTTAGTCGGTAGTATATAGGTATTTATTTGTAAATATGTATATATTGCTAAGTTTGTTATTAGTTTTAGGTCAAATATCAAGTATCATAAGGCATTTATTTATAAATAAATAAATAAATAAAAAAGAACAAGTGTGAACAAAAAAAGAACTTATAAGGGATTAAAATAAACACTCAATTATACAGTGGGAATTATAAACATTTGTAGTTACGTCATCCAGGTGCGAAAAAACGTATATTTTTTTATGGCAGTGATACACACACTAAAGAAGGATCATATGGTGCTCGACGAGCGGTGTGTGTGCGAAGATGTTGATTGATACGGTTCTTGAATAGTTGTAGGTTGTAATTAGTGAGAAACAGCTAGATGTCCTGGAAGTGAGTTCCACAGTGATGCAGTGTGCCAGACAAAGGAGTCCTTGTAAAGCGATGTTCTAGGTGTTTCTAGTTGTACGACGAACTGGTGCGCTCTTGCCGTCTGTCGTGACTCTCTGACAGGAGTTGCCAGGGGCGGGATCAAGCGGGCCAAATCCTGGGAACATCTGCCGTGAAAGTATCTGTAAAACAGAGACATCTCGGCCACATGTCTGCGGTGTTCCACACTATCTAGATTCCGGGTCAACTCCGGGTTGCCGACGAGACGCACAGCTCTCTTCTAAATGGAATCCAGCAGCTTTAGGGTATGCTTTGGTGCGGCACCCCAGATATGCGAGCAATATTCTAAGCACGGTCTTATTTGCGCTTTGTACAGCAAGAGCAACTGCTGCGGTGTATAGAGTTTTTGTTGCGAAATAGCGCACCAAGCTTCTGGGAGGCTGATTTTGCGATGTTAGCAACATGGTCATGCCATGACATATTGCTGTTGACCGAGACATCCAGCAGTCCGATTGACGAGTATAAAGAAATGGTCGATCCTGCCATAATGATGTCAGGGCCCGCTGTATTGTCCCTCTTGGTAAACGTTGCTGCTTGGGTCTTTGCTGCATTGAACTGGACCAAATTTCGGTCGCCCCAAGTTTGAACTTTCTGCAGGTCTTGATTAATAGCTGTAATCTGCTCCTATCTGCGGTGATGAGTCTCAGTCGCTGGTAAGGGTTTTTCTGATCTAAAGTGGGAGCCAAGGGTACTGTCATCTGCAAAACTGTAAACGGGATTATTCGTTTCGATCAGCAGGTCATTAATATAGATGAGGAACAGAGTTGGTGAAAGTATTGCGCCCTGAGGCACGCCCGCGTTGATGGTGAGTGTGTCCGAGATGTGCCCATCGACTGCAACGTGTAGGGATCGGTTCTTAAGGAAACTGGCCAACCAGCTGCAGAGAGAGACTGGGAGTCCGAAGGACGGCAATTTGTTGAGCAGTCCGTCATGCCAAACTCTGTCGAGTGCCTTTGAAATATCCAACGCAATCGCTCGAGACTCTCCGTAGTTTTTGCCCTACTCCATATATGAGTGACATAGGCCAATATATCTCCTGTTGATCTCTCTTTGCGAAAGCTGTATTGATTATCGCTGATTATTCTGTTGTTCTCGAGGTACTTGAGTAGTTGCTGGTTGACTACAGGTTCCATGACTTTGGAGATTATTGGAAGCAAGGCAATTGGGCGATAGTTTGAGGGCGTGGTTTTCTTGTCTTTTTTTTTGGAACAGGTTGCACTCGAGCGACTTTCCAAGAGGATGAGTAAATCACTTTTCCGTAAGAAAGAGAAAGAAGCCTGGAAAAAACGGGTGTTAGTTCGTTGGCGCAGTTCGTTAGCACGATGGCAGGTATTCCCTCCGGTCCTGATGCCTTTTGCGTATCTAGTTCTTTAAGGATTTTGCGAATATCATGGTGATGTAACTTGACTTCTGCCATGGTAGTGTTGATGTTCGATATGGTGGGGAGAGCCTTGCCTTGGGGGACGTCTAAGGTAGAGTGCGATGAAAACATTTTAGCGAGCATGTTTGCTTTTTCCTTGGCTGTAGTCGCCGTGATGCCACGTTCGTCCGTCAAAGGTGAGAGAGACGTTTTTGTAAAGTTGTTACTTACTGCTACCGACCAGAAATTCCTGGAACCACTGGGACATTGCAAAATATTCCTGATCCTTTGATTGTGTTTGTTCTTAGTTTCGTCGATAAGACGTTTGCATTCGTGTCTCGTTTCGACAAAATAATTGCGATTTTCAGCGGTCTGATTTTGCTGCCAGTACTTATAGGCTTGCTGTTTCCTTCCTACAGCTCTTTCGCATCTTTTGTCGAACCAGGGCTTTCCTTTTGATGGTAACTTGATGGAATTTGGGATGTATGCTTCCATTCCTGAGGAGATTACTTGCATGATCTCTTCGCAGCAGACTGACGGGTCGTCAGTGCCAAAACAGACGTCGAGCCAAGGAAAATCTAGGTAAAACTGCCTCAGATCGTCCCAGTTTGCAGAATTGTAATGCCAGATTTTGCGAGGCAATGGTGGATCCTTCTGTATGAGTGGCAATTCACAAACCGTTGTAATAAGTTTGTAGTCGGAGGTACCTAATGGCGGACCAACTGTAACCTTGTACTGGTCAGGATTGGTGGTCAGAAAAAGATCCAGGAGGGCGGCGAATTCGCCTCTCTCTGAGATTCGAGTTGGTTCGTCTACAAGTTGAGTAAGCCCGCAGCTGATGGCAAATGCTGGTAGTTTGGGGGCACATGGGGCTTTCAGGGACTGTGTAGATTCCCCGAATAAGATTCGGACGTCAGGCCGGGGGTTAGAGCCTCGTGCATGTACAAGATTTAAATGTATGTGAATGTCCAGCCGGTGGTGTTCGAACCTTAAAACAAGCCGTGCATATACAAGTCGGGGCCCCAGGAGTACCTACTCGACATACTGGTAGCCCCAAAAATAGTATCTCTATCCACAAAGGTGTAACCAATGTAGAAGGGTCGCTCTACCTCTTGCTAAGCCTGGATAGGGGTCTTTTCTGGCTGAATTTTCGAAAGAAAAAGGCCAACAGAGAGTTGTACTACTACTACTATAACCCTAAATGTGCCATATTATCATAATTAATATACCAACCTACGTTCAACAGTTCTATCCATAGAACATCGTACCTATGGCGCTAACAGTCCAATTAATACGTATCTGTCATTACTAAACAATCTTAATATAGACATTTTTAATATGAAATTCGTTACATGTAAAATAAATTGCAAAAATATGAGGCACGTGCCTTAATGATATAAATTCTGAGTAGTACTGACAATATTAAATATAATATTTGACTAAGTAAATAATTGCTATTGTGATAAGCTGGTACTGTAACATTTTACTCCTGATAGTACCTAAAGTGGCTAAAATATTGTTTAAATGTATTATATTATGATAGGGATTTTCAATCTAACGTCATGGTTAACTATTTAATTGCTGTATAATACTGAACACTTAATCATTATTCAATTTTGAATTCATTTTGTGGTGTCTGTAGTTTTAGTGGTTAGCTATTTAGTAGCCTTAATTATTTATTTTTTTTGCTCAGGTTATATGTCTTATTATCGAACTAGGGCATAGCAGTTGTTTGCTAAACTTTGTTATTGATGATTGTACAATTTTATTTAATGGGGTTAACCCGTATAATAATAAATAAATAAATACATACATCTTAGGCAAAAACAGCATTTGGCATCCTGATTTGAATAGTAAAAATATCATAGGTTATGCAAAGCACGTTAAAATGGAAAATTCAGAATGTGCAGTTATGGCAAAAACCCAAGAAATGTTAAACTCTTCAAAATTATTATAGAACGTATCAGCTAAGCTAAAGCTAGGAAATAAGAGACCATTATAGCAGGTTTTAAAAGCAATCTATAATTAAGATTTTATCTTTATAGCGCAAACTTATAAATAACAACTTCTTGAAGATTTACGGACACTATGTACTGTATTAAGTAATGACGATTATACCGAACATAACAGATTTTATGAACTCCTACTACCAAAAGTCACATGTCAAATATATAGACGAATTCGACTCAGGAATATCAGTAGTTGTGAAGATAATTAATAAACTCTTTTTATGTTGTCTAAGTTAGTTTTGACTGTATCCATTTTATTTAATAAAAATGTTACTTTGCAAAGATAATTTTGATATGCTTGTAAAAACAATACGTCAAACAAACACAAATATTTGCTGTCAACATTTTTTATTAATAACTCAGCTCTCTAACACATATTTGTAATTGCAACTTCCGTAATCAACTATCTGATATGTACGTTTTTCGTTGTCTCTGTAAATTACGGTTTTGACATACATAATATGATGTTTTTGCTATCATCTTTACTTTATATAAACGTATATTTCAAAAAAATACAAAACTATTATAGCCTACAATAATAATTTTTACAACATAACATACAATTCATTATACATCTAAAAATTTAACATTGTATATTTTATCTGGGAATTTAATTTCATTTGGTAAAACCCATCAACAAACAAACAAACAAACAATGGCTTAACTTCTTTAGAAAGAATTCAGTAAATTTAAAAATGAATTTTTGAGACTTTTCGCCGGACTTATTTTGGTTACAAGTTAACATGTGATACTTAAACTTTCAAACCCTAACA
>MU185991.1:67067-99849 GCA_016904865.1 Pissodes strobi
TAACATTTTTTTAATAGTTGTTGGTGTGAAACCAATTTCATTTATTTATTTATTCATTTTTATAAAATCTGTTTGAAATGCATTAATAGGCACCTTGATAAATTTAAATTTAGCGCTTGCTGGGCTATACTTGTTTGGAAATTTTCTTCTAAATGTAGTAATACATTGAACTTGTCACAGATTAAATCTCAGGGTCGTAATGACAAAATAAATAACACTTAACATAATCAAATCTATTTAAATAGACAATAAAATTAAAGTTAATTAAGCATATAATCCTACTTCCATATGAGACTCTTGAAAACTTAATTCTAATTTTTGGTGAGGGGGTTGTTTTTCGAATGGTTCGGTATAACGTTATACTTCGTTTTTTTTCTTGAACGATAAATATAATATAAATTACTATTAAATAATTTTCAAAAAAACTTCTGCAAAACTGTTCTGATGGGATAATCTAGCCTACACTCTTCACAGACATTCAACAATAAACTTCCCTGAATTCTGGTGGGTGTTGAAAGGGTGTTCTGCCTAGCATCGATCGGGTGACCCCACGGCTCCCCGCAATCAGCTTCCGCGGTCAAACTCCCTCAACAAGAGGTGGACAATGGAAGGCTCCAGGAAAAAAAACCCTAGAAGACACTGGTATAAGTCCTCAATCATATTAACTTTATTTTAATTTTTCAACCAATAGCGTGGTATTTAAGACGGAAATAAATGGACATGAAAATTATAGCGATCTTACCTCGATAAGTGACGAGGGCGCAACTACCCCTGGAGTGGAAAGCAGAGGGTGCTTTACCAGCAGGATTCCCAAACTGGCAAGGAATTAACTACTGCAATAAAACCGGAAAGATAGATAAGAAAATTGTTCATACTAGCCAATAATTTTAAAGGCTGCAAAGGAAAATGGAAAACTTACGAAGTGTCTGCTTGAAATCCGCCAAGCGAAAACTCGTCCAAATGGCCGTTGAAGTCTATCTTCCAGCACTATCAACTCCACAACAAAGATTCTATCAAACCTAGAAGCCTTTGAGGACCACTTTGTGGGAAATTATCCTCTTTATAAGCAGAACTTCCACTTTTTCCCACAAGATGCACAGCACACTTTCGCTAACGTTTCTTTTCCTCTCTCACGCCTCTTTTTTCCCCGTTTTAAATTTAGTACTCCCAGGAGAAGGGATCGAACATGTGTGCCAACTATGAAGGTACAGCTAAATTGGCTAGCTAAATTTTAGAACGAACCAGCGGCTTGCATAAAGACCAGAAAATAGATTCAAACTCGAAATTTCTTTTTATTAACATGATTTAATCTAAGAACGATAATAGCCTGATATTTTTGTGATGGATTTCAATAACCCTTTTTGAATAAATCCTTTCAAAAACCTTTTAAAATAAAATTTCTTAATAATTCCTAGTATCGACGCTTATGTCTAGAGAGAAAAGAAGAGTCTCGAAATCTTCAGTATTTTGCCCTTAAGTTGCCACTCTGTAACCGTTGGATCCTGCGCTCAATATTGCCGCCAAAACTACTGATAATAACCGCAATTT
Source organism: Pissodes strobi (assembly GCA_016904865.1). Lineage (NCBI taxonomy): Eukaryota > Metazoa > Arthropoda > Insecta > Coleoptera > Curculionidae > Pissodes > Pissodes strobi. Next base: position 68,616 of record MU185991.1, read on the forward strand.
CGTTTAAATGTACATGTGGTCCAAATTTCAGGTTATATTATTGCTCCACGATATACTTTCCCATGAGATTTCACGCAAGTCTGAAATTAGCTTACCGTGCCTAGGTCATCTATACGAATTGTGGACAAGGTGGTGAAGGCATATTTATATGTTAAGTTTTCGTAAAATTAATACATACCAAAATATAGCGAGATAAATCATCGCATTGCAACCGAATTGTCACAATTATTTGTTCCCAAAATATGGAACGACGTAAGACCAAAACTGGCTTGCAACAAACTTCTTTTCTTCGTTAGCTCCTGTTTTTCTTATTTTATTGCATTAAAATTGAATGGACTTTTTTTTTGAAAAAAAAAACAAAGTTGTTTACTTTATCTCAAAAAGTGTAAACGTGGCAACACAGCTGTAAAATATCATACGTCATGGCTATCCATGGCACACTTGACAAACATAAATAAATTATCTAATATTTTGCTTAGTAATATTTAATTTCTGAGCTTATTTTTAATCCGATCGTGAATAAATTAGTATCGTTAGATTCGCCAAAAAATCCTCTTTACGGAAAGTGCTTGTCAAAAAAAAAGGGGGTCACCATTTAAAAAAATATAGTTAGACACAAAAATGTGACTTTGGCAACTTGTTTTATTCCCATCTATCATACTAATCACTAAAACTTTGCGAATGCAATTTTCTGACATCATCTGAGGTCCATAGATTAGTTTGCGCCCGACCATGGCCACCTAGATCCAATATTAAAACTGGCTCTAAAAAAATCAAGAAGGCGTAAAAACTTTTTAAAATATCTCATTCCGATCTAGAATTGTCTCAGAAATCCAAAAATGTAAAAATATATAGGGTGTTCCATTTAAAAATTTGAAACCGGAATTCGATTATATTTATCAGAGATCTCTCCACATGGGAAATCCAAAGAAATCTACTATCTGTTAAAACTGTAGGAAACCATGGTTTTGGTTTTTGGTATTGCCACATAAATATAAGTCTAGAATTTAGTCTTTTAACATTCCCTATGATCAGCTGTGTCAGTTTATCAACTATGCAAGCTTCGGCAATCCCCATTGCTAATGCAATTTTCATCATCAACAAAATTTTGTCAGATGCTTTTTTGTTTTTAGGTATATAACCTCAACTTTCTATTCAAAAATAACACGTGTTACCTATATTTTGCTATATCTATTGTCCTATATCATCGAATACTTTGGAGAGAAGGAAGATGGAGAAGGAGGGAGCTTTTGAAGGTGTCAAAAATAAGCAAGCAAATGCTTTCACTTATATCTTTGACTTTTCTAGTTTTCATCCATTCTTTCAACTCTTTTTCATATAGGATTGGGGACTTTTCTGGTAGAATAGCACGAGCCGCTTCCTTCGCTTCTTTGTGGATTGCTTCAGGAATATATTTTTTTCTTCCATTTCCAGTTTTGTAACCTTACTTCAACTCTGTATATTTAACTAATTAACGTACCTAAAACCTAAGTTCGGCAGCAACAAGTAAGGATGGCGTTGACATTCAAATTGGTGGCAAAAATATTGAAAAAAATCATAGCCATTTTATAAATTTGTATTTTTATTTCTTTAAATGCAGTTATTGGATAATTTTGTATCGAACACGTGACATATGTTACTTGTATTATTATCAGCTTTTCTTCATGAAATAATTTTTAAGACTAACTTTTTAAATTTGGTCATCTATAGAGGTTAGTACACATTTTTCTTATACACAATTAAGGTTGTTGTGAAAAATCCTTACAAATTAATTATTAATAGTATTCCCAATAAGGTGAAGAAGCACTAAAAGAAAAGCTTAGTTTCCTCAAAAGAAAATAATAAAACAAAATTGGTAATGGAATATTGTTTTGAATAACTTAGTTACTTTATTTGATATCCAGGTGCGAGTCAGTCATCCGATTTCACTCCTATTCCTATTGAAAAGAGTAAGAAGAAACGTATGCACACACCTAGAGAGTCGACTACTAAAGAAAGGATTAAGAACAAAAAAGCAAGTAAGTATCTCTGAGAAAATTAGATGAATTCATTGATTTTCATTCATTTACGGCATCGTTCTTACTGAATTGCCTCGGTATTTGCATATTTGCTTTATCTTCTATGTTGTTTATCTTATCCGTGACCGATAGTTTTTTTATTTTCACTACGCTGAAAACCAATATTAGTATAAATTTGCTCCTTTGTTAATTCGTGTTTTGATCCACATGTTTTCTTTAGGTTAGTGGAAACATTTCGAAGTTTTTTTAGTTTTTTTTTTGTTTTCACTATCATGACTGCTATCTCCCATGCTAGATTACAAATTAAACTCGAAAGAGATACGTTAGATTTAGAATAAAAACTCGGAGCGATACAATAACACGTCCGTCTTGTACGATATAAAGACGAACTGTGTGTTATTTGTCCTTATTTTAACTTTAAATTTTAATCATAAATCAGTTATTGCACAGAGGTAAAGCTAGACCATTTCCTTTCCAAGTGCCTTAGTTGTTTTGTCAACACAATTGTGTTTCTGATAGTGTCTTGAGGGTTCTTCGGTTTCATTGGGGTAGCACAAATTAATTGTAAATATTTATCCAAATAAAGCGAAGAAGCGTTAAATGAAAGGTTTGGTTTCCTCAAAAAAAGAAAATGAAATTGGCAGTGGAATATTGTTTTGAATCACTTAGCTACTTCTTTTATTTTAGTTGCGAGGCAGTCATCATCGGAGTCAGATGTACTACCTATACCGATTGAAAAGGGTAAGAAGATACCCAAAAAAAGGAAACCGTCCTCCAAACATCAAAAGGAGGAAGTTGAGATCATCAAAACAAAAGGCGAGATTAAGAAAAAGAAAAGAAGTAAGTATCGCTGAAAAAACCAAGTGAATTGTGGCGAGAAATGTAAAATGAAAACCTAAAATTATGAAGTCATTTTAAAATCATCTTCGCAATTAATAAATTCAATTTGCAGGTAAATACAGTATATTATATCGAAAAGTCAGTGGCCGCTCCCGGAATTTGAGTATGAGATTTGGGGGCACACAAAATATTTGCTTGTGCCTTTTTTCCTGCGATTATACATAAACTACTTCTGCGAAATCAAATCACTCCCGGGAAATTAATTATAAACATTGTTCGAAATAAAGTATATCACTAATAGAAAGGTTTAGCCCCCCCCCCCCCCCCCCAAAAAAAAAAGATAAATAAATGGTAATAAAATATTGTTTCGACAGCTCCAAAAAAAATCAAGTAATTTTTCAGGAGAGGGATAAAACTGAAAACGATAATTCTGAAAGGACCCCGCACGGAACCCCTAGTAATTTGGATCTCGGTGGAATTTGATAATTTTTTGGTATGTTGTAGTACCTAATGAGGTTAAGAAAAAGTGCAAGTTTAAATCGGTTTGTATGGCTAGTTTCTGAGATATCAGCTTTTAAAATCCGGAAAAATGCCAAACATGGGTGGTTTCACATTAAAAAACATGAATTCCAATATAGACTAAGATAATTATAAGATGTGGATTCGTTTAGCTAGATGCAGTTTAAACATTTAAGTAAGTAAGAACGTTGCAGCTAATATACGGGGGCTACATAAAAATATCGATATTTTAACATTTACGTTTACGATACATATAACCATTTTATAATAAAAGACTATTAAGATAATCGCAATGCTAAAATTTCTCCGTCGCTTAAAATAGCCCCAGGAACGTCTCCACCTACGAAGCGCTACGGAAATTAAATTATCCTGAAAAATGCAAATAAATAATCGATATTAACAAAGTTAACATGAATATCAGCAGAGGGCTCTGGATGACCGTAGTACTTTCAAACACTAACAGAGGGATGCTATTTTTCAAGCGACCTTGACCACTTTTTCAAGTTGACCTTGACCACTTTGTGCGGATTTCGTTTGCGATTGTAGTTATGATATTATTATTTTATAATAAAACGATAAATCTAGTGTTTCTTATAAACCGCCAGTCAATTGCTAAAATTTTAATATAAACTGCAGATGAATTGAGAAGGTAAACCTATTATTGGTCATCTGAAATGATTAATTGAATTTTGCTGATAAACTCTTGTTATTAAAAGGAAATTTTGCAAATAATTTGCTGGTCAATTGAAATGATAAATTAACTTTTCATATAATCTTCTGGTTAATTGAAGTACTCAATGAAATTTGGCATATAAACCGTTGCTAAATCAAGATTACCAATTGATTTTTCTCATAAACTGATATTCAATTGAAACGATCAATCTAGTGTATCTTACAAATCGCCAGTCAATTGAAACGACACTTATATTATACATTATAGGACATCTGGAATGCTTAATTGAATTTTGCTGATAAACTCTTGTTAATTAAAAGGAAATTTTGCAAATAATTTGCTGGTCAATTGAAATGATAAATTAACTTTTCATATAATCTTCTGGTTAATTGAAGTAATCAATGAAATTTGGCATATAAACCGTTGCTAAATCAAGATTACCAATTGATTTTTCTCATAAACTGATATTCAATTGAAACGATCAATCTAGTGTATCTTACAAATCGCCAGTCAATTGAAACGACACTTATATTAAATTTTCATATAAACTGCAGGTGAATTGAGAAGGTAAATCTAATTTACCTATAAATTATTGGTCATCTGGAATGATTGAGATTTGCTGATAAACTATTGTTAATTCAAACGAAATTTTGAATATAAATTGCTGGCCAATTGAAACGATAAATTAACTTTTCATATAATGTGCTGGTCAATTGACGTAATGAATGAAATTTGGCATATAATCTGTTGGTAAATGATAACGACCAATTGATTTTTCTCATAAACTGATAGTCAATTGAAACGGTAAATCTAGCCTTTCTTACAAGTTGCCAACAAAATTGTCTTATAAACTGCAGGGCAATTGAGAGAGCAAATAATCTAATTTACGTATAAATTATTGGTCATCTGAAATGGTTAATTGAATTTTGCTAATAAACTCTTGTTAATTCAAACGAAATTTTACATATAAATTGCTGGCCAATTGAAACGATATATTAACTTTCTATATAATTTGCTGGTCAATTATAGTAATCAATGAAATATAAACTGTTGGTAAATTAAAACGACCAATTGATTTTCTTTATAAACTGATCAAACTGGTCAATTGAACCGATAAATCTAGTGTTTCTTACAAAACGCCAATCAATTGAAGCGATACCTAAATAAAATTTTCATATAAAATGCAGGTCAATTGGGAGAGTAAATAATTTACGTATAAATTATTGGTCATTGAGTTTTGTTGATGAACTCTTGTTAATTCAAACGAAATTTTGCACATAAATTGTTGACCAATTGAAATGATAAAATAACTTCATATAGTCTGCTAGTCAATTGAAGTAATCAATCAAATTTGACATATAAACTGTTGGTCAATCAAAGCGATAAATTGATTTTTGTGATAAACTTATTACACTTAAGCACCCCACGCTTTTTAAAATAAAATCATATTTTTGAATCACTTTATTCTATTTTATAATTTTTTAGATCGGTTTCGATCAAAGCGTGTTTTTTTAGTTTTTTAAACTATAATTTGTTTTGCACTAATAATTTAGGTAGCAGAAAATTACTAAACATCTACGCAATCCCCTTAATAATTATTAAATGAATCACTGACAAAAAATGTAATTTTATAATAAAATATGTACAACTATGATTTTTTTTCTTCAAAGTTTAGTGCGGTTTCGATTAGATGCGACATTGCAATCAATAAACTGCAAAAATTTTTTTTTAGTTTTGTGTAACAATCTGCTGGGCAAAAAAGTGAAAATATTAAAAAGCTGTCATAGATGCAAATATTCACACAAATTATGTTTCTGAAAGGGGTAAGCATTACTAACAAAAGTTGTGACATATTATTTTTTGCTCGATTTTTTGTTTTATAGAAAATGTTTGGTAAGTTAACGTTAAATTGGGAATGTGACTTGTCTTAACCTAAACATATAGCGTGAGCTGGGACATGCGACAGGAAAAAAAATAGAAGACATTTAATTATACATTGCATTTGTTGTATTTATATTTGGAAAGCAAGAAAACGAAATAAAATTAAAATAGAAGTGAAATAAGTCTTGTCCACTGCGAGATTATGGACTACTTACTTCTTCAACTTAAAATTAAAATGTTTTTCTGTAAACAAAACAAAACCTCTTAAAATTTCAAAAATTTTTAAACCAAGTTTAAGCTGTATTGTTGCTTAAAACATTAAAAAAATTATATCAACAATACATATGTATTGCAAAGTGCTTTATATTAAATTTAATCTAAGTATAAAATTGAAATTAACGCATCGACCTACCAAACGCTGTGAATAGAATAAAAAAATTCGCTCAAATTAATTTCTACATTTTAGCATTTTATAATTTATAAAATGATTTTAGGTAGATATATCGAGTTAAACTCTGAAATAGCCATAGCACGAAGCTCCCAAGAAAAACGATGGGAAGCAAAAAGTGTGCATTTTATATTCATTTAACAAATTACACTTTTTAAATCGGTTATAGTAGCAGCAGCATACCCACGACTGCCATGCAGGCGTATCCACGTATTGCAGAAGACGCCGCCGCCGGTTACGTCCTTTTTTAATAATATAAAAATGCTAATATTCCGCTCGCATGAAAGATGGTTTGCCTAAATCAGGCTATGGGTAAGAAAACTTAAAAACGTACCCTCCAACTACATGTCCTAATTGTTCGTTTTTAACTCGGAAACGGTTAAAGGAAGCCATTTACATCTTACCATCATTAAAATAACATTTTCAAAAGTATATGCAGGGTGTTATTTTTTTTTCAAAATTTCTACTTTTTCTAAATATTTCTGTACAGAAATGTCATACGACCTTCTCGATGCCAAAATCGAATTCGGCATTCCCAAAAACCCCCTCCTAAAGTAATCGAAACGAAAAATATCATCCCCTATTTCGTGGCTAAATATGAAGAAAATGCTCATTTTTAAGACGAAAAAGATATTTTATCAAATACTTACGTTATTTGATGTCCTATCGAAAAATGTTATAGAAGCGTGTCGTTTCGATCGACCCTCAGACGACGCAGACACTGGCCCAAACCGATTTGAGATATCTCTCTCTGCTACGGAGAAAATTGGTAAAATAGAAAAATTAGGTTTAGCCAATTAAAAAAAAAACGGAAGGTCGTACGTCGTACGATCGAACGAAATACTGCGCGTTAAAGTACCCCAAGAAACCCATCTTTTTGCTATATACCGTTTAATTATAACGCTTATACCGTATTACAATAATTACAGCCGATTTAATGAAAATCTCGATTTGTTTATCGTAATTTTTTTTGAAAAAATTATTTAGTTTTTAAGTTGGAAACGATTAAAGGGATCCGTTAACATCTCGCCATAATAAAAATACATTTTTTAAAATGTGGGGTGGTAAAGAAATTTTTTTTTTATTTCTCTTTTTTTTTTAATTCCTCCGTTATTTAGCGTCTGACGAAAAAATTCATAAAAACTCTTTATTCCAAATTATCATTAATTTTTTTTTAAAAATACATATTTTTGGTAGTAAGTGTTTTTTTCGTCTGCCCCGTAATTTTCGAGTTACGTTTTTTCTCGTTTAGGGTCCGATATCGCGAAAACTAAGAATATTGCCTTTTTTCGTAAAGAACTTTTTTGTTTGTCTTCGTGACCTTTGTCTAAATCCAAAATTTGAAGTCGATCCGAAAAAAAAAAGTTAGGCTCTTCCGGTAGGTTATTCCGGCTCCTACTGATCAAAATAAAGGTAAGGTCGATATAATACGGTTTTGTACGTTTGCCGATATTCCTATATTTTTATATTTACATCCCGGAGCCGACCGGATTAAAAACCGCGCGGGAACTTATTTTTCGAATAGGTTCCACCGATTTAGGTTCCATTCTGTGGTTATAATTTTGGGGCCAATTTCAAAAATCTGAAATTTCGATATCAATTAATTAAGGTTTCCCTAGGCGCCTACCGCGGAACCTATCAGTGGTAGGTTCCAGACAAGGTCGGATTCGAAACGTTCCAGAAAAACAAAATTCGATTTCGTTCGTCTCCTACTGCGGAGCCTATAGGAGACCTAGGGGCTCAATTTTTTTTTTGGGGGGGGGTTCAGGCCCGGTCCCCTCCGTCTCCGTACCGAATACGAACTCGTTGGCTCGAAATTTACCTAAAAAAAACTGGTAGGAGACGGATTACCGGTAGGTTCCATATACCAAAAAAACGTCTAAATATAAAAAGACGTTCGGAAGCGGTTTCCTCCGAATTAATATTTAGGGATCGAAAACGCCGATTTTCCACTTTCGAAAAGTTTGGGCACCCATTTTAGCAAGTAAAACAAAAATTTCGATCTCGTCTGTCTCCTACCGCGGAACCTATTGGCGGTAGGCTCCCGCCGATGTCAGATTCGAATTTGGCTGAAATTCGTCAGCCGATTATCTTCAAGGACTCTTTTAGATGCCTAAATAGGCACCGGTAGGTTCCCAATTTTTTTTTCGCGTTTTAATCGCTCTGCTCCGAGCTCGGTCATCGATTTTGACCGAATAAAAATTTTTGAAACCTACTCGGAAGGTTCCACGGTCTCCTACTGTCCGAGTACCAAATTTCACGTAAAAATTCAAGCTGTCTCGTGTTCGGTCTAGGTCGAGCTCACGTTCCCGCTTAATTAATAAGTAAATTAAAATATATAACATAATTCCAAACCTCTAATTTCCAATTTATTTTATTCTAAAGAAAGAAATGACCTTGTCAATATCGGAGAATAGTATTCTGATTCTACAAGTATTAACCAGTCCCTTACTCCACCAACTGCCAGTTTGAATGATGCATTCCTGCCCCAAGGTCAATAAACCTTGTTACTGCCTGATATATTTATGCCGACAGCATACCACACCCCTTTAAAAATGAAATCTGTATTTACCAAGTGCAGATTGTCGTCAACAGAGGGCAAAATATTTTAACTGAATATTTTAAGTGAAACTATATCTTTTCGCGATCTAACAAAGTTTTTGTGAGTTACTTAGGTTTGGAGAATGTCGTCCATAAGAATTATCTTAATAGTCTTTTATTATAAAATGATATAACACAATATTTTTTTTTACTTCATAACATGATTGTTTGAATCTGTTTAAAATACTTAAAGTAAGTTTGTGAACCTGCTATGTCTTCTTTCTGAGATATGAATTTTTTAAGTTTAAGAATATTGTACCAATGCCAAATAACTGACACGGTCATGATAATGTTCATTTTAAATGAAGTATTTCAAAAAGTAAATACTATTACTGCTTCATTGGCTACAGAAACCATAAACTCGCCTTAACGTTTATAGATTAATACTATATATGCTTTTATTTTTATACATGGTGAGTTTTCGTTCTTTTTTAAAATGCAATTAAATTTTTTTCCTATAATTTCATTTGTTTTTACAAAACGGCTCCGTTAATTTTTCTCCTATCTTGCCTTTGTTTGCCTAATGCCAATAGCTAAAATATATCTAAGTTTGGTTATTGGGGCTACTTTAAAAGATATCAATGTCTATCTTCTAATGAAAAAAGTGCAGTTGATCAAGAATCGTTTACATACGCATTTATTGAATTATTTTTACAAACTTAAATAGACCAATATCTAACTATTTAGATAAAGAAACGACCAAACAAACAAATGCTCAATAACTAATGTTATTATTAATAAATAATCGTTAATAAATACATATATATTTAAACAACCTAAACTAGCGCTGTGGGTTATTGTTAAGAGGCCTGTTTCCAGCATTTTTTACGCTTTCCAATAAGGACTGACTTGAATATTTAATATTATTCTGATGTCGAGCGTATCCAAGGTACCAAAGTACACTGCAAACACGGGAGCAAAAACCTAGTGTCCTTGCACCACTTTTACATGGACAATAGTATCCTGAAATAAGGTCGCCTTCAGGAGCATTTTGGTTTAAATTGTATAAAATCCAAAGCTGATGCTTCACGGCATTCCTAAATCTAGATGCAATTCTACATCGAAAAAATCCTGGTTCTGAATTTCGTATATCGAGCTCAAATATATTTGCTCCCTCTAATTCAAAGCTATCCTGAGTGTAGGAGGGAGCAAGGCCTATTTGATATACGCCCATGGTAATGCTCCGTAGGTTTTCCATGGTCATAATTGGAAAATCTAGAAGATGGTTTTCACTTAATCGAATCCATCGGCCTCGAACTTGCTGCAGATTATTGTTAATAATCCTATCTTTTAAATTATTTGCCAAGTTTGCACGGGTCAGCATTATTCGGGCCAACTCTACATTTGCATCTTGCATCAATATTGAATCACTAAATTTATTTATTAAGGCACCAGCAATTTTATAGAAATCTCCAATATTAATAATGTGCTGCAATGGTATGGGACCATCAAAAAACTTAAAAATTGATTTAATGTGGCCGTTACGAGCCTCTGTCACCCATCTGGTTTTTGTTATCAGGCGGAATTGATTTGCAGCATCAGTACTGGTTACTGGTCTATTTAGGTAAGTGTAATAATGAGGTGTTATTAGTTAAATAATTGATTCGTTTGTGAGGTGTTATATATCTACAATTTGATGTTATGCGTTTAGGAAGAATTCAATGATTTTTGTTAAAAGGTTTAGTTAATTTTAAAATGTCCCTTATCAACTTCAGTTTTTAACCCTGTGCTGTTTAAACTAACACAAGTTGAAGCCACACATACATCTTGATTTAATAAAATTAAAGCACTTTCTTTAATCTTACGTTTTTTAGATGATGGTTCCTGTTCTAGCCACACCTATATATCTAAGTAGTTATAAGTTTAATTAGTTTATAATTTAGTTATGTTTTCTTATTTAATTCAACTTCATATTTGCCATGCTCAAACAACATATATTATTGTTTAAATATATCGGGTTGCATATATTCGCGATAATAGTTGTTGGACGTATTTTACTTGAAATCCCAAATACGCGCGCACGCACGGAACGTCGCGCGCCACCCGTAGCAGTACGACACATGGTACCATAGAAGTATGACCGCCAGCTCGACTCGATCTAAAAAACCTAAGACAGCTTCCTCCGAGAAAACCCGCACGTATTTTCCGACATTCTACACGGTGTGTGTTGTAATCGCCGGTGCTGTGATACGTAACTGAAGGGACCTACGGTAAGTTAGCTCCAACAATCCGTACGATCTTTTCAGGGTTTTCCAATTCATTCTAAACTCATATAATTTCAATTGTTACGTTCGGTAGCATTCATTTTCAATTGTTACGTTCGGTAATATTTTTGGTCACTATCGTGCCGGATTTTTCAAAAGTTTTAATATTTTTCAATGCGTTTGTTTGAGCATAGAACAATATATTCTAGATACTTGTAAAATAACGATCTAAAATCATCTATTTTAATCGTCCATTTAAATTCGCTAACCGATAGACAGGTTTTTTGTAACTTCTTTTTGTTGACACTAAATTCTCCGGCTTGCTTATCGTGTAGCGTTTTAAAATAAATAAAGCGTTTTTTCTTATTTTGTATTAGCGTTCTTAACAGATCATATTGTTGACTACAACGAAATATGCTCCTTTTTTATCCTCAACTATTGTACTTTGCAGCGTTAACTTTAAAACGCTCTTTACGCCGATATAAAATTAAAATTCAGGTTTTATTCCGTTTACAGTAAAGTCCCGATAATTTAGGCATATCATTGTGCTTGCAGTTAATAATAATAGCAGTGTACCGAGTTGATTCAAATATTATTTCAAATTCTCTAAATCAACTAAATTGAATTCGTCCTTTTCATCTCATCACGTATATTTTTTGTAACTTTGCACACATTGTTCTTTAAAATAATTCAGAATGTCAAATAAAAGCAAAGCAAACAACTGCGTGCAACGCGGGATCTGTGTATGGATCAACTTGATAAACTTATTGCTTTGGGTGCAACTGTGCAAGCTGATAAAACCATACTTCCCAAATTCAAAATAGGCCGTGAAAAGCTTACGCAAATATACGATGATTTTGAACACTATCACAAATCTCTTATTCAAGACTTAGCTATAAGCAAAGACCCCGACTACGCTGAAGATAAGGCTGTAAGAACAACCTTTATGGAAAAATATTTAACATTTAAAGACATTTTTATCAATAATTTTCCCGACTTGACAGTTAAGGTTCAACCTTCAGTCACTCCAAATCCAAATGGCAAGTTTCCTAAAATAACTTTACCAACATTCAATGGTGTTTACAAGGATTGGCCCACATTTTCGATTTATTTTCTTCTTTAGTAGATAAAAATGCTAGCCTTTCTGACGTGGAAAAATTCTAATATTTGCGTTCTTCTCTTAGTTCGGAACCATTAAATATGATAAAATCTTTACCATTAACTGGTACTAATTATGCGATAGCGCTTCAAACGTTAACTTTTCGTTATGAAAACAAACGATTGATGGCTGATACTTATTGGCTCTCAATTTGTGAAGCTCCAAAACTAAATAATGATTCTCCTAATCCTTTAAGAAAACTTTTAGACACATTCACAGAGAACTTAGCAGCCGTAAAAAATCTTAATTTACCTGTTGATGAATGGAGTTTTGTATTATTTCATACTTTAAAACAAAAACTCGATTCTGCTACTATCAAACGTTTCGAATTGCAAGAAGCTTCAACAGAAATTATGACTTATTCGAAACTTAAGGAGTTCTTACAAAAACAATGTGTTGCACTCGAATCAGCCGCTCTTTCTATCCCATTTTCCAAACCTGTTCCTAAATTTCCACGTCAACCGCCAAAGCCCTTCAATTCTCGGCAAGACCCTCTGTCATTTTTTACTAACACCGATCGAGATGTTACTCAAAAGATAGTATGTGCTTATTGCAAAGCTGATCATAAGATCTATAAATGTCCTACCTTCCTAGATAAGTCTGCTCAAGATAGATTTAAAATTGTGATGGACAAGAAGTGGTGTGTCAATGGGGAACTTGCATAAAAATTAAATTTGAAAAATATTACTCACAAACATAATTTAATACTATTAAAAGAACCACAGTTCACAAAAAAACAATTTTTTTATTTTCGTATAATAAATATAAGCAATTAAAAACTGCATAATTAAAATTTTTCTTGTAACGGTTGTGACGTCAAGTAGCTCGTTTGTCGTCGCGCCTGACGGACGGCAGATCAGGAAACGTCTTAGCTTCCATTATTATTATTAATATTAAAGCACAGATTAAAGTACAAATCATCACGAATTATAACAAACATCCTGGTAATTCAACGACAAGCAGTAATAAACGTATATATTTTAATACTTGTGGCTGCCGATGCCACACTGCCTTCACTGACATTTTAAGATAATATGACAATGACTGCTTTCCGATCGAACGAGCGGTGTGACGTCACGTGTCGTTTAAAATGAGTAACTTGCGGTCACAACTTTAATTTTTTATTGCAAATTAAATATTGCGATTTAAGGGCTGATATTTGGTGTGTGCTGTCTCTATAGGTAGGCAAATATATTAAAGAAATAGAAAAAAAAATGTTCAAGTTCCCTATTGTCTTCATACAGCCCATCAAATCTCGTCATGTAGTTCGACATTCACTTGTCGAAATTGTCACGCCAGACATCATTCGCTTCTTCACGGTGGGGAAACACCAAACACAAATAATTCTGTTAGTTCACCTCAAGCACCTATCAATGTAAAGACCGTTCAGTTGCACGGAAATTCTCAACTTAATTCCCTGTCTCACTTTATTCCTTCCAATTCTACTGTTCTACTTTCAACAGCCCAGTTAGAAATTCGTGATTCCATGGGAAATTTTCAAACTGTTCGTGCATTGATTGATAATGGTAGTCAGACAAGCATTATCACTCAGCAGTGTTATCATCGCTTGCGATTGCCAGGCTCTAAAATTTCCTTATCAATTTTCGGTATTGGACAAACTCCCTCTACGTCTTCATGTCGCGTTTCGTGTGTCATTCGACCTGTCAATTGCTTTGCCCAAAATTTATTCAGAAATGCCAAGTACATTTATACCTGTTGATAGATGGAAACATGTGAAACACCTCAAGCTTGCGGATCCAAAGTTTAACGAACCAGGTCCAATTCATCTTTTGTTAGGTGCAGATGTTTTTCCTCAGCTTCTTAGACCGGGTTTTATTCCAAGTGGTAATGATAGTTCTGAAGCCTCCTATATCAACGCTATCCTTGGGTACGTTCTTTGTGGAAAAGTCATTGTGCCCTCAGTTTCACCTACTCAGGTCAATTCGTTATTCACATCTCCAGAATATTCTCTCGATGTTACTTTGAAAAACTTTTGGGCATTAGAGGAGGTTCCGAATGCAACTCAGATTGCTCCTGAGGATGCATTGTGCGAACAATCTTACGTTGAAGGTTATTCTCGAAGTGACACCGGCAGCTACATCGTAGCTTTACCTTTCAAAGACTCTGAACCTTTGTTAGGTGACTCTCGAAATACGGCGCTTCGCCGACTCTATTCCCTGGAGCGCAGGTTACACCAAGATCCTATTCTATATAAAGCATATTGTGATTTCATGCAGGAGTATTTGGACTCCGCTCATATGTGCCTTTCTACTCCGCTAGATAATCCATCGAAGGCATATTACATTCCTCATCATGGAGTTTTCAACTCGAATAGTATTAAACCTAAACTTCGTGTGGTATTTGATGGTAGCAGTAAAACTACCAATGGAAGTTCTCTCAATTACTGTCTTCTCACTGGTCCTAAATTGCAAAAAGACATATTTTCAATTTTGTTAAAATTCCGACTTCATTATGTCGTCTTCACCGCTGATATCCGTCAGATGTATAGGCAAATTCTGGTCCAGCCTTACCATCAAGACTATCAGCGGATTCTATGGCGATTTTGTAAAAATAGCCCTATTCAAGATTACACTCTTCGCACTGTAACATACGGCTTGAGTTGTTCGCCATACCTTGCCTTGCGCACCATAGTTCAGTTAACCCAGGACGAGCAGGAAACCTTTCCTAGGGCAGCGTCTCTCCTAAAATCGGATATCTTTGTAGACGATGTGGTTAGTGGTTGTTCTTCTTTATCTGAGGCTCAAACCCTCAAAGGCGAGCTCATTTCTATGCTAAAGAAAGGTGGATTCGAACTCCGAAAATGGGCTAGTAATCGTAGAGAGCTTCTAAGTATGATTCCTGAATCTCATCAGCAACAGCAACCACAGGAATTCGATAATAATGAAATATCAGCTATTAAAGTCCTGGGTCTTCGATGGATACCTAATCTAGATGTATTTTCCTACTTTGTCGCGATCAAAAATGATTGTTGCACCAAGCGATCTATTATTTCAGAATTGGCACGTATTTTTGATCCTTTCGGGTTTCTCTCTCCACTCACGTTTTTGCAAAATTTCTAATCCAACACTTATGGAGTCTGGGTCTTGAATGGGATCAAAAACCTCCAGAAGATGTTTTGGAAAAATGGTCTCAATGCAACTCGGAACTTTCTTTGTTAAGTAACCTTCATGTTCCTCGTTGTATAATCCCAAAAGACGCATGTACGTTTGAACTGCACGGCTTCTCCGATAGTTCTGAGCGTGCATATGCCGCTGTTATATATTTGCGCTGTGAAACGTCCACTGGTGAAATAAAGGTTTCCTTTGTTTGTGCTAAGTCGAAGGTAGCTCCACTTAAACGTATTTCCTTACCTCGTTTGGAACTTTGCGGTGCTGTTCTGCTGTCAAATCTCATGTATGTCGTTTCAACTACATATTCCAATCTTTCCTCCTGTCCTATATTTGCTTGGACTGATTCTAGCGTTGTCCTTGCATGGTTACGAAATTCTCCACATTTGTGGAAAACTTTCGTGTCCAATCGAGTCAGTTATATCCATGATCGAATTCCGTCGTCTCGTTGGTTTCATGTAGGATCAGCGGACAAGCCTGCCGATTGTGCTTCTCGAGGATTACTCCCAAAACATCTTCTCAGCCATTCACTTTGGCTAGATGGTCCTTCATGGTTACAGTTATCTGACAATTGGCCAAATCAAAATCTTAACTTTTCTAAATCTGATGTTGTCTCTGAGGAAGCTCGGAAGATTGTTCCTGTCGCTGAGAATTCTCCAAATCTTTTTGAGACACTTTTGAACAAATTTTCCTCCATTTCAAAAATCAAACGTGTTCTAGCCTATTGTTTACGCTTTCTTTCAACTTCCAAGAGGCCCTCTGAGAACATACGTGGTAGCTTTACTTCAAGGGAACTGCACCTAGCTCTTCTGCCTCTTATTCGATATGTTCAAACCGTTGCCTTTTCTGGAGAGATTGAGAAAATTAAATGTAAAACAAGATTGACAAAGGTATTTTCAAAACTTAGTCCGTTCATCGACAAAGAGGATATTCTTAGGGTGGGCGGACGGCTTACTCATTCTGGCTTGCTCTATGATCAGAAATATCCAATTCTCTTACCTCAAAAACACGTTCTCACTTATTGCATTTTCGAGAGTTTCCATCTTGACAATATGCACTTTGGTCTTCAAGGCTTACAATTTCTATTATCTCAACATTTCTGGATTTTATCTTCCCGTCGAGTCATTCGACATTGCCTTTCTCGGCGTATTCGTTGTTTTAGAATCAAGCCTACTTCTTTCGAACCTGCTATGGGTTTCGCGCGCTTGTTTCTTATGTACCTCAGGCTAACCAAACAAGCTCCCATTTATCTCTTAACTAACCAAAACTAACCCAAACTAATCAAAACTAACCCAAGCTAACCCAAAGTACACTTAATTAACCAGAGCTAATCTGAGCTATGCAGGCTAACCAACCAAGCTACCATTTATCTCTTAACTAACCTAAAGTAACCCAAGGTATCCTTAATTAACCAGGGCTAATCTGAGCTATATAAGAAACAAGCCCGCTCCGCGCGCATGTTTTTAATATACCCCAGGCTAACCAAACAAGATCCCATTTGTCTGTTAACTAACCCAAATTAACCAAAACTAACCCAAGGTACCCTTCATTAACCAGAGCTAATCTGAGCTATGCAAGAAACGAGCGCGCTTCGCGCGCTTGATTTTTATATGTCCAAGGCTGACCAAACAAGCTCCCATTTATCTCTTAACCAACCCAAACTAACCCAAGGTACCCTTAATTAGCCAGAGCTAATCTGAGCTATGCAAGAAACAAACGCGTTCTGCGCGCTTTATTTTATATATACCCCAGGCTAACCAAACAAACTCCCATTTATCTCTTAACTAACCCAAACTAACCTAAACTAACCCAAGGTACCCTTAATTAACCAGGGCTAATCTGAGCTATATAAAAAACAAGGTCGTTCCGCGTGCATGTTTTTAATATACCCCAGGCTAACCAAACAAGCTCCCATTTATCTGTTAACTAACACAAACTAAACCAAAACTAACCCAAGGTACCCTTCATTAATCAGAGCTAATCTGAGCTATGCAAGAAACAAGGGCGCTCCGCGCGCTTGATTTTTATATGCCCAAGGCTGACCAAACAAGCTCCCATTTATCTCTTAACTAAAACTAACTCGAACTAACCAAAACTAACCCAAACTAACTGAAACTAACCCCCTTTTAAATAAACTACAAAAGCTATCAAAATATATGATAATTTTATTTTAAATTTATATCTATTTGAATGAACTAACTAAATTATTTTATATGACTTATTATTAAAAGTGACCCCCTTCTAGCATAACATCTAATTCTAGCCATTCCATTGATCGAATTATTGTTATTATTTTAGTAAACAAAGTCATTAAGAATCATTATTTATGTTTTCGTCACACAGTACTTTTGAAACATATTCAACACGAGGCTGTTGTATTTTATAACCAAATAGAAATTACACTTGGCAACATCCATTCGTACGACAGCTTTTATACCTGTATACCGGCGCGACCTAGCCGCTAGTGGCTACGCCAACCTAAATAATCGTGTTTTAAGAAATTGTCAGGTTGACGTTTACCTCATAAATATTATATTATCAAAGTATATGTAAACTAGTAGCTCCACTCCCCCAAATATTTTGTGCCAGCCGCCGAAAATCCGCAGATTGTTGGCAGCATGTAGAGCGTTTTAGTTTAATCAGTCGTTCGTGTGTAGGCAGAGTGTTCAGAACAGAGTCGGATTTGTGGAAATCCTTAATTTTATTTCTATTTTAATATTTTATTCGGACTTCGGTGGAAATATATACGAAGCAATGAAAAATACAAAGGCAAATAGGAGAAATCTATAGTCGGATTAGTGAATAGATATGTTAATAAAATTAGGTGAAGGTCGAGACCGGAAAAATCGTCTAGGTGTCAGATTTTTTTTATAAGTACATATTATATAACGATAACGGAATGCTTTGTAAATATTAAATATCTTTTGGCACTGTGAAACTAACCCAAAGTTGATTCGACGACAAACTCAATAGCTAAAATAAGTTGAGAATAAGTGAAACTAACCGAAAGTTAATTGAACACTAACCCAAACTAACCAAATCTATTAAAATTGATTATAACGTATCGGAACTGCTTCAAATGGCTAAAATAAGTTGAGAATAAGTGAAGCTAACCGAAAGTTGATTGGACTACTAACCCAAACTAACCAAATCTATTAAAATTGAATATAACGTAACGGAACCGGTTCAAATGATTAAAATAAGTTGAGACTATGTGAAACTAGCCGAGAGTTCAATCGACGACTAACCCAAACTAACCAAATGTAATAAAATCATTATAACGTATCGGAACCGCTTTATATGACTAGCATAAGTTGAGAATAACTGACACCAACCGACAGTTGAATCGACGACTAACCCAAACTATCCAAATCTATTAAAATTGATTATAATGTATCGAAATCGATTCAGATGTCTAAAATAAGTTGAAACTAAGTGAAACTAACCGAACGTTGATTGGACGACTAACTCAATCTAACCAAATCTATTAAAATTGATTATAACGTCTCGGAACCGGTTCAAATAACTAAAATAAGTTGAGACTAAGTGAAACTAGCCGAAAGTTGTTTGGACGACTAACCCAAACTAATCCAAAGTTAATTCGACGACTAACCCAAACTAACTAAATTTATTAAAATTGATTATAAGGTATCGGAACCGGTTCAAATAACTAAAATAAGTTGAGACTAAATGAAACTAGACGAAAGTTGTTTGGATGACTAACCCAAATTAACCAAATCCATTGAAATTGATTATAACGTATCAGAACCGATTCAAATGATTAAAATAAGTTGAGACAAAGTGAAACTAATCAAAAGTTGAATCGACGATTAACCCAAACTAACCAAATCAATTGAAATTGATTATAACGTATCGGAACCGCTTTAAATGACTAAAATAAGTTGAGAATATGTGAAAGTAAGCGAAAGTTGAATCGACGACTAACCCAAATTAACCACATCTATTAGAATCGATAATGACGTCGGTATTGTAACCGTTTCAAATGGCTAAAATAAGTTGAGAATAAGTGAAACTAACCGAAAGTTAATTGAACACTAACCCAAACTAACCAAATCTATTAAAATTGATTATAACGTATCGGAACTGCTTCAAATGGCTAAAATAAGTTGAGAATAAGTGAAGTTAACCGAAAGTTGATTGGACTACTAACCCAAACTAACCAAATCTATTACAATTGAATATAACGTAACGGAACCGGTTCAAATGATTAAAATAAGTTGAGACTATGTGAAACTAGCCGAAAGTTCAATCGACGACTAACCCAAACTAACTAAATGTAATAAAATCATTATAACGTATCGGAACCGGTTCAAATATCTAAAATAAGTTAAGGCTAAGAGAAACTAACCCAAAGTTGATTTGGTGACTAACCCAACTAATAACATCTATTAAAATTGATTATAACGTCTTAGAACCGGTTCAAATATTTGAAATATGTTGAGACTAAGTGGAATTAACCGAAAGTTGAATCGACGATTAACCCGAACTAACCAACCTAATCCGGTTAGTCGTTCAATCAACTTTTGGTTAGTTTCACTTAGTTTCAACCTATTTTAGTCATTAGAACCGGTTCAGATACTCTATAATCAATTTTAGTAGATTTGGTTACTTTGGTCTAGTCGTCGATTCAACTTTCAGATAGTTTCACTTTTTCTCAACTTATTTCAATCATTTAAAGCGGTTCTAATATGTTATAATCAATATTAATAGATTTGGTTAGTTTGGGTTAGTCGTCGATCCAACTTTCGGTTAGTTTCACTTATTCTCAAATTATTTGAGTCATTTAACGCGTTTCCGATACATTATAATCAATTTTAATAGATTTGGTTAGTTTAGGTTAGTCCTCGATTTAACTTTCGGTTTGTTTCACTTAATCTTAACCATTTCAATCAGTTGAACCGATTCCGATGAGTTATAATCAACTTTAATAGAGTTGGTTAGTTTGGGTTAGTTGTCGATTCAACTTTCGTTTAGTTTCACTTATTCCCAACTTATTTTAGTTATTTAATGCGGTTCCGATACGTTATAAATAATTTTAATAGATTTGGTTAGCTTGGATTAGTCCTCCAATCTATTTTGGCTTAGTTTCAGTTAGTATCAACTTATTTTAGTAATTTGAACCCGTTACGATACGTTATAATCAATTTTATTAGATTTTGTTAGTTTTGGTTAATTGTCGAATCAAGTTTCCGTTAGTTTCACTTAGTTTTAACTTATACCTTAGTCATTTGAACCGGTTCCAACACGTTATAATCAGTTTTAGTAGATTTGGTTAGTTTGGGCTAGTGGTCGAACCAACTTTCCGTTAGTTCACTTATTCTTAACTTATTTTAGTCATTTAAAGCGGTTCCGATACATTATAATCAATTTTAATAGATTTGGTTAGTTTAAGTTAGTTTTCCAATAAACTTTCGGTTAGTTTCACTTAGTCTTAAATTCTTTTAGTCATCCGATACGTTATAATCAATTTTGATAGATTTGGTTAGTTTGGGTTAGTAGTACAATCAACTCTCGGTTAGCTACACTTATTCTCAATTTATTTCAGTCATTTCAAGCTTTTCAGAATACATTAAAATCAATTTTAGTAGATTTGGTTAGTTTGGGTTATTCGTCAACAACTTTGGGTTAGTTTCATTTAGTCTCATTTTATTTTAATTATTTGAATCTGTTCCGATACGTTATAATCAATTTGAATAGGTTTGGTTAGTTTGGGTTAGTCTTCCAATCAATTTTCGGTTAGTTTCAGTTAGTATCAACTTATTTTAGTAATTTGAACCCGTTACGATACGTTAGTTTAAGTTAGTTTTCCAATAAATTTTGGGTTAGTTTCACTTAGTCTTAAATTCTTTTAGTCATCCGATACGTTATAATCAATTTTGATAGATTTGGTTAGTTTGGGTTAGTAGTTCAATCAACTCTCGGTTAGCTACACTTATTCTCCACTTATTTTAGTCATTTCAAGCTTTTCAGAATACATTCAAATCAATTTTAATGGATTTTGTTAGTTTGGGTTAGTCGTCAACAACTTTGGGTTAGTTTCATTTAGTCTCATCTTATTTTAATTATTTGAATCTGTTCCAATACGTTATAATTAATTTGAATAGGTTTGGGTTAGTCCTCCAATCAACTTTCGGTTAGTTTCAGTTAGTATCAACTTATTTTAGTAATTTGAACCCGTTACGATACGTTATAATCAATTTTAATAGATTTTGTTAGCTTTGGTTAATCGTCGAATCAAGTTTTGGTTAGTTTCACTTAGTCTCAGCTTATTGTAGTCATTTGAACCGGTGCCGGTGCCGATACGGTACAACCAATTTTGATAGATTTGGTTAGTTTTGGTTAGTCGTCCAATCAACGATACAAAAAAGCCGTAACGCGAGACGAAAACATAAACCATGTCACAACGATCACTTTCATGAAACCAAAGAAGTGTAGTAAAAATGAGATTCCGAACTATTATATTATTATATATTTTTTTAAATATATTTTAGGTAATCCACTATTATTGCTATCTTTGAAACGGTCAAAGCTACAAAGTTGATTAAATTAGAAAGTTGCCATTATTGATGCCTTTTCAAGACCGATTTGCAGTGTTGTTAAATTCTTGTTAGATTCTGAGATAGCAACAGTGGTATCACCTAAAAATGACACCCCGTATAGCAAATTTTTTTTCAATTTCCTTCTATGAAAATATTTTTACAACTTTGCTCAGTTTCACTTGATTTTTCACCGGCCGGCATTCAGTAGGTCTTTCGGTACGAGTCCATACAATCTCCTGAATACATCTCTGACTAGAGAAAGCCACGCGAATCAATCGGACACTTACGCAGCGCATCGGTCATCTCCAGTTGTCACTTGATATAAAAGAATGTGGCAGAATTACATCAAAGGATTTACCGCTGAGTGAACTTACTAGTTTACATATACTTTGATATTATCGTTTTAAAGTGCAAAACAATTAGTTTTATGTGCAATTTTTAAGAAAAAACGCTTTATATTATGTTATTATTAACCTTCTCGGACCATACCTTAGGACAAAGTGTACTGGAATTGTGTTTATTAGCAAAAAATGTATGTTGAATTTTAATTTTTATTTTAAATTTATTTTGCGAAAATGTGCTTCATCCGCAAATTGTTTTGCGTTAATGTGTCCCATTTGATGTAATCTTTCCATAGAACCCAAAAAAGCTTCAAAATCGACAGTCTTTATATGACACCAGAACCGTATGGAGTGTATTATTTTTTTATTTTTTCTTACAAAAAACGTAATTTCTCTTCTCCGCCAGTATATTTGCAATCCCTAAGGACTCTAGAATGCGCCTACATATTTTTTGTTCGATATAATCCAAAAATAGCAGAAAACCGTATAAGCAATAATTACCGACCATACATAGGGAAGCACCCAAATATTTTACTCCCGTACCTCTAGGATATGCAATATTCTTAGTCGTATATTCAAATCTCACAATTCCTTACAATCGGATCTCATAAAAGAACTATTCGTAGAAATCAATTTTTTTTGCAGCTATTAAAAATATATATAAATCATCTGCAAAAATGAAATATGCAGGATTGAAATTTTATTCAATGCCATTGAAAAGAAGGAATAAATTAAATAATGTTTGGAATCCAAATAGTGGTACACCCGAATCTGCTCTAAATTTCGGAAGAAAAACTTTGGGAATAACAGCGTTAATAAACTGGCTTATAGTTTTTAGTGTCACAATTAGTGTTCATGATTTCAAATCTAAGAGTATATCTTATATCTGGAAATATCCCTTGGCAAAGACCAGCGGGCCGTCATTGTTTGGGTAATTAATTCCAAATATATTTTTCGCTGGAACACATTTAATCGTATATTTCAGCAATACAGACCGATGATTTTGTTTGTTCAGATTTGATGAAATCATATATGCATGTTTTAATTTTAGTTTAGCATGTATTTATACCATTATATTTGTTTTCGAATAGAGAAGGGAGGATTTTCGTTTTCTACAACTAATTTTAAAACGGTTGATGAGCTGGTGGAAGAGTCCTTTAACCGGTACATGAGAGAACATCCCGAGGAAAATATTGGAAGATCAAATTTAAATAGGCCCTTGGATATTGCTGTCAGGTATGTATTTATTACGTTCCGGTATTTTATCTTTAAAGAGATTATTTCGGAAACGGTTAGAAAGAAGAATTTTGACAAAAATCAAGCGTTGTAAATAGTTTATCAAATGTAGGTGATTCATAAAAAAGTTTGCCCGGGTTGCTATTTAAAAAGCTTGAGGAAGTATTAGAAGGTGTCCGTCAGTTTAGGTTAAGTGTCAATTGGCCACTTTGGTAAATTCGCGACAACCAACTTTAGTAATTGACCAAAATTTCATAACTTTATGCTGAGTAGTTTTCGTCTTATTAGACCGCTCCGGTAAATTTTCCTAACCCTGAATACCGACGGACTACAAATTAATCAAACTTGAGACAGAATAATAAAACAATTTATTATAGCTAGTTAAACTAGGTAATATCAAAGTTTTGTTTTTTAAAATTCCGTGCTTAAAACTGTTGTTGATGGTAACCTGGTCCAACCCGGTGATTCTTAGCACCCTTTGCCCGTGATTTGATCTGGCCGTTACCATAGCCAGGAATCATTAAGCCGCCGGGGACTGAGGACCATTGTGTAGTTTGTGTCATGTCATGTTTACGAGATTTTTAGCCAATACGCTACCACGCTGTAGGGTTGGGCAATGTGACTCTATCCAGCGAGTTAACTCATTAACTCTGACTCTTAATATCGAGTTAACTCGAAGAGTTGACTCAAAAAGAGTCGAATGGTTTCAGAATTTAAACGTCTGTCGTCAAGCTAAGATAATGGATTCACGCATGAGTTGTACAGCGAAAGCGCGCTCTTTCACTTGAATTTGGCAAAAGTATATTAATTCTCATTTTTTAGATCTAAGTAATAGACATTCGTTCATTTGGTTATTTTCTATTCGATATGATTTGATTCCTTCTGTTAATGAGTTATTTGATTATAACTGTTCTGTTTTAATCTGTATTATTTATATTTTGTTGGTTTAGTTGTGATAATACCGAAAATTGCGTAATTCTTATTTTCTCTGTAAAAGAAAATATTAGTTTGTTTTTATCACAAATAAAGTCGTTTCTCTGGCAGATATTCGCCTCAATTGATTAATATAATCCAGTATTCCCATCAAGTGTGGAAAAGGGTTATTTATCTATTTAAGCGATTACGAAATGAAACAGGTACAAGAACATCAATCAAGACGACCCGAATATTCTTAAATCGACGTGTGCATGTTTTATTTATATTCATATCTATACTTCATACCAATGTCAAAAACTGACTTTCATGTATCTATTTTTCCTAATCAATACAATTTGAAAAAACTAATCTAATGGTGGGCAGATGGGCTAATTTTAATGATTCGAATTTCATGATCCAATGACCCAAATCACTTTTGGGAGCCAAAACACCGAGTCTACCTCTACCTGATCCGTCGCATCGCTCGATCCAAACGTTCAAACACGAACACACGAAAGAGTCGAGAGTCATGCAAATAAAAACGAGTCGAGCAGCTCAGTGACTACATTAAACGAGTTGACTCTTCGAGTTAACTCACTCGCGAGTTACCCACCTCTACCACGCTGGCCTGTGCGTGTTGGTAGCGGGATGAAAGATAGAGATTTCATTTCCTCAGTCTCTGTTGGAACGGTTATACCGCCGTGACTCGGTCGCCAGAGCCTCTTTTGTTGTCCAGCAGGGAGTACCGGGTGGCTTAAGGTGCGTACAGACCTGACGCGACGCGCGCGCGACACGCACGCGACAGTCCAAAATTCCTAAGTGTGGACGGGGCGCGCACGCGGCGCTAGCGCCGTCTGTCCGAGACGCGTCGCTACCCGTCTGCTGTCGGTTTTTCGACGGCAGATCAAAGAAATAGCGAGGCGCAGTGTGGACGGGTAGTAGTAGGAGCGTAGTAATCGCACGTAGTAATCGCGCAAGAATCAGTAAAGAAGTGCAATAGAACTTAGTCGCGTGGCGCGCGCGTCTCTCTACATGGCTCACAGCAGGCGCGCGGGAGAACCGTGCGCGTCGCGTTCGCGTAGCAGGCGCGCGGTCGGCGCGTCGCGTGCGTGTCGCGCGCGCGTCTCGTCAGGTCTGTACGCACCTTTAGCCACCACTCGTGCAGGTGAGGCTGACATTTGGACTAGCTTTCATCCTTTTTTGCTTTCATCCCTTACTCCCCTAACAAAGCGACTTATGAATAAGTTGGACGCCTATCAACCCCGTGAGCAGGCCAGTTTTCGCTCCGGATATGGAACAAATGATCATTTACAAGTCATAAAATCACTGATCGAAAAGTGTGTGGAGTACAATAAGCCATTAATTCTCATATTTGTAGACTACGAAAAGGCATTCGATAGCATCGACCAACATAAAATGCTGCTAGCACTTGCTGACTGTAGAATTGACCATCGTTACATCGCCCTCATTAAAAATATCTACGATACTGCAACAGCATGCGTTAGACTTCATGAAGAAACGAGCAGATTTGAGGTGCAGCGCGGAGTTCGACAGGGTGACACTATCTCTCCAAAATTGTTTACAGCCCTATTAGAATATATGTGCAAGCAAATAGATTGGCAAAACATGGGGGTAAATATAAATGGAGAAGACCTTAATCCCCTAAGATTTGCCGACGACATTGTCCTAATATCAGATAGTGTAGATAAAGCCAGGAAAATGTTGGAACATCTTCACCGAACCTCGAGAACGGTTGGGCTTAAAATCAATACATCGAAAACCCAGTTCATGACAAATCTTGTAGTAAGCGACAACATTCATGTTGGAGTTCATAACATTGAACAAGTAACAAAATACAAGTATTTGGACCACGAGATCAGATTGGGCAGGGACAATCAAACAGCGGAGATTTGTAGAAGAGTGAGCCTAACGTGGGCAGCCTTTGGAAAACTTCGCGATGTATTCAAATCAGACATACCAGCATGCTTAAAAAGAAGGGTTTTTGACCAATGCGTGTTTCCTGTTATGACTTACGGAGCGGAGACGCTAACATTAACAAAGAAAACAATAAACATAATCAGAGTTACGCATAAGCCTTAGAGATAGGATAGGATAGGATAGGAGAGATAGGATCCCTAACAATGAAATAAGGAGAAGGACCGATGTCGTGGACGCAGTGGAAAGAATAGCCACCTTAAAATGGAACTGGGCTGGGCATATTGCTAGAAGAACGGACGACCGATGGATTAAGAAGATCCTCGAATGACGACCAAGACGAACAGAAATAGAGGGCGTCCACCGACCGGATGGACGGATGACATACGGCGCGTCAAATCAAATTGGATGCAAGCGGCACACAATAGAAATACGTGGCAACTGTTACGAGAGGCCTATGTCCAGCAGTGGACGCAGCTAGGCTGACTGATGATAATGATGATGCTTAAAACTGTGGGTGTCCACTTCTTTGAAGGTAGTTTCTGGCTTGGCGTCGAGGCCTTTTTGGATTGCAATCTGGCAGCCGGACTGCACACTGACTTATAAGAGGTAATTTGTCCTGTCTGTTTCTATTTCAGAATTGAATCATGACCCAACATCTGATATAGGTACCTCTGCACTCAGAACTAGGTTTGGCCTGTGTTGCGTTTTGGAAAAGTAGATGTCCAGAAAATGTGGGCCTAGCCAACTGTGAACAACGTTAGGCCGATTCCCTATCAGGGCACTGTACAGAATAGCTGATCAATTTCATAATCCATAGCAAGTTGAGCAATGAATTTTCTTAGATTTTCTTGTATTGAAAGTAGAATGTCTAGGTTCTTAAAATTGATGATGGCAGTCTTAGGCCTTCCAGATCTTGGTTTTTTATGCTCCTAGTTGTTCTGCGGCGCTCCGCAGTTAAAAGTATTACATACCTCTTGATATGATCGCTGCTTATCATCATACCCCCTTAAAATGTCAACTATTATATTCAGACAAAACTATACTTACAGATGTCAAATTACTATTGCTAAATTCCATGTCGGAGAGTAACCATATCTACTTGTCTGATTGCCTCTGCAAGTACGCAGGTTGTTTTTTTTGCAAGTAATTTCCAATTTCGAAGAAACTGATGTAAGCTACAGTTTTATTATTTTTCGCAATATTAAATCTTTGTATCGTGAAATTCAAACACATAGTTCATGTTGTACAAGAACTTTTTGACAATGACTACAATCGAAAATTGCAATCTGTGAAATAAGAATGAGAATTATTGAAGAAAATCTGTTATTAGACAACGGTGTTTATTCCGGCGTAGAAACTTTCTATTATTAATTTATGACAGACCACGACAGATTCGCAGGAACCAACTTACTAACTGACCAAAACTTCATAGTTCAATCTGTAGCAGTTCTCACGCTATCGAAGTGTTTTTGTATTTTATCCTTAAGGCCATTATCTTAGAAACTGTTAGAAGAATTTCGACAAAAATCTATGGCAATAAATAGTTGTTAAAATGTAGTTAATTCATAAGGAAATTCACATAGGTTGGTATTGCCACAACTAAGTTGGTATGGACAGCGTTCAGTTTATGACAACTTGGTAGGTTTGCAGAAACCAACTTACTAACTGGCCAAAATTTCATAATTCAATGGTTAGTAAATTAGGTTTTGAATCAAAAATTATTGGGTCAATCAACTAATTAACAAAGTACCAGGTAATTAATTTATTCAGTGTCTAAATCTGCCTAGTCGTAGGTCTCATATTTCTTTCTGCTGTATGATATCCACCCTGAAAAATATGATAATTATGCAAATGCTAGAAAGGTCAGTGTGCAAAGTTACCATAAACCCTGTACACTAATTAATCAAAATATAACTTGGAAGTATCGACAATTTTAATTTCAGGTGTGAACATGATGATGATTTTTGGTCGCCCAGGCTCATTACACCTTTTAAAGGCAAGGGTTCTCCTGAACTGGAAGCGATTCCCGTTAAACAAAAAATCAACATCCTTCAAGACATCACTGTAAGTAACTTTTCCTGATACCAGATTATAGATTTCAGGCAAAAAGATTAGAGTGGATATTATTGCTCGTTTTCACTGCGACATTCTCGAGGTTTATGGTTCCTAGTTCTTTTCTAAAAAAAAAAATTGCCATTAGGCGATGATATCCTTCTTAACAATAATGCAGTAGTAGTTAGGTGTCATATTTCGCGTATTTCGACTATTAGTCGTATGACAAAATATTGGAGGCATTAGTTATATTACCCGTGCTTTTTATATGGCTGATGTCATGTCTTTTATTGTTCACTAGTTGTTTATCCTACAGTTAGACATCCGGAAATATTTATTATAGTGGGCCAACTCTTGACCGCTAAAGTTTACACCGAGCATCGAGCTTTCAGCGTTGCGTCATAGTTTGTGACATGATATCAATTTCGAAGCCTGTCGTAGACTGGTTTACAAGCGTCCAGGGAGGCGTAATTACATTCCACGCATGATCCGTTGCGTATCGTTTAAATTATTTCATCAGCAGTTTAATCAAATGGCAATCAAACTATTTTTGTAAGCGAAATTGATGAACGAGTTGCAAAATAGATAGGATAACAGCCGAGTTGAAATTTAAGCAGGGGATTAAAATATTGGATTAAATTAATTATTTGATTATCAGCTTAATCGAATGGAAATTAAAATATTTTTATAAGTAAAACGGATGAACGAGATAGCTAGGACAACAGCCGAGTGAAAAATTCTTGAATATGAAAGTTTTGAGTTACTTCGCTGATTTAATTTTGCACCTCGATTATTCTTTTGCCACCAAAATATTTAATATTTTGCTTATCAATTAACTACATTTGCTGATCTAATTTTAATAATAATAAATACTTTTTCTCAAAATGTTTCATCTATTTATCAGTAATAAATTACTTATTATGTATGCATTCGATTTCATATAAATATGTGGAACTGGTAGTAAATAATAAACATTATTGCTTTCATTTCATATAATTAGATCAGACCGAAGCGACCTTCTGCAGAAGCAGTTTGTAGCCCGATGGTTAAAAAGGCGAAACTAAATATTGAACAAGAGGTCGAAAATGTTCCCTTGCCTATACTTCAGCATGATACCAGTGTACCCTTGCCTTTACTTCAACATCAGGCTTCAGAGGAGAAAGGTACGTTTTAAATTGTTTTATTCTTTAAGGAAAATAAGTAAACTAATTTATTTTCACTGGCTTATTTGTTGCAAGTTTAATTTGCTAACGATTAGGCACAAATAGCATTTTCGACCATTCTAAAACAACTAAGTCGTTGCAATTTTATAGAATTATTTTGAAAGTCCTTAGGAATCATTTGAAATTGTTCTCACCTTCGTCTGTAGTGATTACAGTATTATATTGCCTCCCATGCCTCTTGAATTACCTTTTCAGTATGATTAACATATTTTTCTCAGTGACCATCAAACAGCTTTTGAGATATTAATCTATCGGTGTCATGAAAAGTTTAGCCTATTGGGTGATAATTATTATATTTCGTATTGCCGTTCTCGAATTACAAAATAACCACTTGTAGTAGCAATTTTTCCAACTCGTCTAACACGAAGTTAATAGCAAAACACTCCCCACCCCCCGCCGGAATCGTCTTCCAACTCGAGAAGCGGATAGGTACACCGATTGCGTAAATTCGCGCATGCTCAGGTTTTGACACACATTTGGCAAAAGGTGTTTAATTTTCGGTGAATTGCCTGCAGTGGGCCTGGTGGTCCAGGGGTTAGATACTGGGTTTGTGATGCAGCGGCAGACACAACTCAGGGCGGCGCGAGGCTGCCCGGGTTCGATTCCCGTCAGCGACGAAACTTTTTTTTAAGTTATGTTTGTAAAAAGTTTTTTTTCTTCATTTTGGGCATGCCTTGGATTAGATTTTGTTGGTTGCGCCCCCCATGGCGAGCGAAGCGGGCCATGCGTGAAGTGAAATAATATAAGTCACCTTTCACTTAACGAGGCGGGTTATGAAATTATCTACGACCAACTAATTTAAACTTATACGATAGGCTTATTCAGCCTTATTGTTTAAAATTCCAGAGTTTACAAGAATGTTAATTAGGCTTCCCGCCAAGTCACATGACTTGGATAGGTGCTTTTCTAAAACTCGTTTCTTATCAGATAAATCGTGATTGGATAAAACTGCTGGTACCACGCCCACACACTTTTGACCAATCACTATTTCAATTTTAAAACCTTACATAATGACGTTTTTACGCAAAAATGGCAGTGAAATAATATTGTATTCCCAGAAAGGTTAACATTTTTGACAAATCTGCCAGTGAACATAAAAAAATATCGCGATCATGGCGAAGCGTAAGCCATTTGTAGGTTTCTTGCATCCTCAAGCGAAAGAAATGGTTCTTAATCTGCTTAGTTATTTAAAAAATGAAGAAAAAGTGGCTACTGATACCGACAATATAATAAACCCCAAGAAAAAGTCGCCAAAGCACTGAAACTTAGTATAAGATCTATACAGAGGATTGTTCAGGAAAATCGTAGAGGATTACCAATGAAGAAAAAGCAACGGCGTACAAGAAAAAAGAAGACCGAGACCATAGGGGAGTGTGTAAAAATTAATGTAAGAAATGTTATATACGATCTGTATGCATAATAGTATATTATGATATAAGTGTATAAGAGGGCCTTTAAAGCACGCGCGACATATTTCAAAACACGACGCGCAGCGGAG
>MU185992.1:0-48263 GCA_016904865.1 Pissodes strobi
TATTTATGTAAATTAGGTTTGTATTTGTTTGGGAACTGAGCGTTACACTATGTAACCAAAGTATATTCCAAACTAAGCAAAACCAACCCAGACTAACCAAAACTAACCCATACTAACTAAAACTAACCCGAACTAACCAAAACTAAAGCAAGCTAACCCAGACTAACCAAACCTAACCCATACTAACCGAGACTAACCCTAATTAACCAAAATAAAAAGAAAAGCGCGCTACGCGACCTTTTCTCTTCGCTATCATAAACTAAGCAAAACCAACCCATACTAACACAAACTAACCTAAACTAACTAAAACTAACCCTAATTAACGTATTCCAGAATAAGCAAAAATAATCGAAACTAACTTTAATTGGCCAAAGAAGCGCATTGAGGCGAGCGCGCTACGCACTTGACCAACCACGCCCAACACAAAATCAAAATTAATTCACAGTAACAAAACAAACGCACTACGCGTGATACTTTCTTAAACTAATCAAAATGATCTTTTAAATTTGTATCTATTTCAATAAACTAAATTAATTCGTTTATATGACTTATTATTAAAAGTGACCCACTTCTAGCGTAACATCTAATTCTAGTAAATATTATATTCGAATTATTGTTATTTTATTAAACAAAGCCATTAGGAATCATTATTTATAAGAAGTTTTCGTCCCACAGTACTTTTGAAACATATGCAACACGAGGCTGTTATATTTTAGAACTAAATAGAAATTACACTTGGCAACATCTACCTGTACAATAACTGCAATATAAATGGAGGCGCACCAAGATGCCTACAGAAGTTTGCAAACTATTAACTCTTCAAATTGAATGTTCCTTACTGAAATCTATCGTATACGACGAGGGTGCTAACTTGTGTTTTAAAGAATATTCAGATCATTTTGTTCCTGTTTCAATTAGCAACCAATCTGCTGGATTACAATTAATGTTTATTCCATATCATTTCCAACTCTTCTTTCTACTAATATAAATCAACTGATTGACACTATTTATGTATATATAACAGTTTTTAAATTCAGGCTTTCAACTGTTTTTTTTTTAATTACATTTCAACATGCTTCTTTATCCATTTAATCCCATTAATTTCTATAGGTTTGACTCCAGCAATTAGCATTATGTATACCTGTGATTTTAATGCAGTATACTTGAAAGCGTAAACAAAAGCAAATAAAATAAAATCAAGAATACAATGCAGTAAAAAAAACTTGTGAGATTCTTTCAATTTTTCTCACAACATAATTATTTTCAAAAAATTGTGGAACAGAATTTCCGGCGATAACAAAATGTATAAGAAAAGGTTAAATAAGATACTATAGGAAGAACACAGGGAAAAACCCAGACTACCCTTTCTAAAGAAACAGGAACAATTTTACCTTAGTGTATTAGCTACCCAACGGTTATTATTTAGTTTAAATCCGTTGAGTACAACAATACCTTAGAACAAAGTGTACTGGAATTGTGTTTATTAGGAAAAAAAATATTATGTAAAATTTTAATTTTCATTTTATTTTGAGAAAATGCGCTTCATCCGCAAATTTTTTTTTGCGTTAATGTGTCCCATTTGATGTAATCTTTCCATAGAACCCAAAAAAATGCTTCAAAATCGACGGTGCTCATATGACACCAGAACCAACAAGGGTAAGTATCATAACCTGTGTGATATACTATTTTCGAAGCCGGTTCTTATGATTAGTGCAATGGACAGCACTAATATTCCCGAAAAATATATTTAATAACTTAATTTCAGTTTGTCTATCAATTTCCAGATTGAAATATAAATTATTCTAAATCGTCTTCATTCATTCTAAAGTAATTTCAGTAAAACTTCATGAATCGAATTTTTAATCGTATCAATTTCACAATGCTATTTTTGTTATTGTGATATTCTCATGTTTACGCTTTCATAACCTACGAAGTTTTGCTGAATACACGCAAAATTCAATATCGAACTTGGCTTTTTTCAGTCGAATCGATAAATATTCTCATATATCAACGTATTATCTGCAGAACTAATTATATTGCACTAAAATCAAAAATTTTTCGTGAATTTTCAATCGTTTCCGATGTACCTAACGAGTTGCGTAGCCAAGAAATTCGCCACATTTTGTACCACCAGATGTCGCGTCGTGTAACGCACATAGCGAATAAGTAAATAACTTGCACCTGCAGTTGGCTGTAATTCCCAAAAAGCTTGGCTATCTTGTATAATACTTGCGTAATCTTAGCGCTCCGTGCTGATGCTGACTGTTCCGTATTGGTATTGGTTATACCATTAAACAATGGTTATACATATACATACCTACTATTTAATTTGTACTTTAGCATTTTCGGAGTCATTTTCTATCTAAAATATATGTTCAGTTTATTATTATAAACGCGAAACTATTTTAAAACGTTTTCAATGTATATATTTAATAATTCTGAAATCTGTTTACCTATATAATAAATTAATGTTTTTTCATCTGATCTAAGTAACTGAAAAACCCTCTAGATTTAGTTCTAATAGGGTATCTCAACTTGTAATTCTAAACTTCAATTTAATAAAAATAGATTAAAAAATATGAGTTAACTACTTGTTTCACTTTTTCTTAATAAGGATACACTTTAATTTAATGTTTATTTTGTTAAAAGAAACTTTCCTTCTTGTTTTTTATAATACCTATATATTTTATACCTATTACAATATCATTTTTTGTATCTATTTCATTCAGATATTGTTTTTTTAATTAATATACCCTTTTAGTTATGTTACTGGCAATCCTGTTATTTCTTATGGATAAAATAAAAGAAAAATACCTGGTACTAGTTCTTATTATAGTTCAATTAAAACAAATAAATACTCTATACATTATGCTTAGCAAATATTACGACCGATATCTATAACGTACTTACTTGCTCAATGTTTCTGTCTCTCTTTTGACTCGCCTTTACCGAAAAAAGAGCGAGAGCGACAGAGATAATAATACTAGGAGTGCTCCGACCGTCAAATCAAACGCATCTATACTAGCATTAAGTCGAATCGGTTATTTTGTTCAGATCTTATCGCTGTCTCTCTCACTTTTTTATTTCGCTAATGGCGAGTCCAAAGAGAGACAGAAACATAAAACCAACTCTCAACGGATACGGCACGCTACTACAGTACAGTACAAGCCAACTAACGCCAAGTCCTAGGTGAGCGATTTACAGTCGACGCGAACGCGAAGCGCTGGCGATGCCGAACGAAAAATCAATATAGTCGCACGGCATCGCGACTAATTCGCGTTCGTGTTCGCTGCAAATCGCTCACGTAGGACCGGGCGTTAGCTAACTGTCATGGAAATAAAAAAGTTTTTCGGTTCTTTGGCTACAACTTTGTCGCTTACTATATACATCTATCTGTAAAAGCAAAAAAGTTTTCTCGATCGAGTATTTGTTGCTGCATTTTTAAGAAATTTCGTGCCACCAACTTTAAAAAAAAATAAAACTGGTGACACGTACATTTTTTTGCCTTTGTCTCATGTCACCCATGATAACAAATGTTCAAATTGAGTCTCCTAAAAATTTTAATTCAATCAGACTTAAAGTAAGGGAGATATAAGGTGATAAGCAAAAATTAAAAATATCATATAAAATTTGAGATTTTTCAGAAATTGCCAATTTTGACCAGTTTCGCAATTTTGGATTGCCTGGCGAACTCCAAAATCGGATGCTAGGTGGTTGTTCACGAGTGTAATAGAGGGTGCATCTTAGACATGCATCGCTTGTTATCCGACTATGAGCGCCGACACTGGCGAGTTTCGGCGGAATTTCGGCGGATCGACCAGTGCAAGGTCAAGGCAGCCAATGCGTAGCAACGAGGAAAGATTGGCTTCTGGTTATTTGTTATTCTAGTGGCCAGGCCCTAAAATAACACAACCCGCCTCGCCGGAAATTGATATATGGCATTCCAAATGTCAAAAATGACAGGTGATATCACGTCTTAAATTAGCGTTGCCTCCGTGGACGACAAACTGCCTGCGCTCGCACGGTTTGGTTTTCTGGACAAAGCAATCCTATAGTTATAAAGGAATAATAATATAATAATAATAATAATAATAATAATAATAATAATAATAATAATATCATAAATAGATACTACAGTATCAATTATGGAGTTAATCAATTTCTAA
This sequence comes from Pissodes strobi, assembly GCA_016904865.1. Taxonomy (NCBI): domain Eukaryota; kingdom Metazoa; phylum Arthropoda; class Insecta; order Coleoptera; family Curculionidae; genus Pissodes; species Pissodes strobi. The sequence continues at coordinate 4,167 of MU185992.1, forward strand.
TAAGATGGGTATCTAAATTCGGCATAAGTTAGTCAATGACGGAAAATAAAGTTTGCCTTATCACACCTTACCGTTACACTTATAAACATGGGCGTAGACAGGATTTTTTCTCAAGGGGGGCGAACCGTAGATAAGGCCGCAGTGGTACCCACTAGAGGAGGCTAAGCCGCCAAAGGCGGAAAATGTTGGGGATGCCACGCCCAATTTTTACCCAAAAGTTGTTAAAATCGTTAAAAAAAACAAGGGTTCGGCACCCTCTTGAATGGCATGGCATGAATGGTATGTTGAATAATGAGTTGGTTAAATTCCCAGGGGGGCCACGGCCCCCCCTGGCCCCTCCCTGTCTACGCCCATGCTTATAAACACTTATAAAATGTAGTATGTGCCCTAGAAATTCGAGTCTATATATGAGAATCCCAGTAACCGTGACAGGTACAGGTTAAATTGAGGCAAAATTACACAATGTGGCGTTTAAATGTATGCTTTAGATTTTTTCATAAAACCATACATTTCATCTTATCAGTATGTTTGGTCAAGTATTCTTACTTTCAAATTGTGTTGTTCTCATAATATTTTGAAATATTTTACTTTAAATAATTATAGTAATTTTAATGCCTATTTGGCAGTACCAGTTGTTTAAGTGAATTAACATATGCCGCTTCTTGAGCCCACAAGTAAAATAATGTTAGGAACTTGTCAAGTCTAATTGCTGACATCTAACCTATTATTCTTAGAGCATTGGCGGGTGGAGTAGCTTGATATTCCATATAAACAGTAGAGACGTATGATCACAAATATTACTTCATTTCATAATATGGAACATAATAACACAGTCTATTGATATTCTAACCAATCCAAACACCATCTTGCCGACGCGCCTCTATCGCCCGCGAAACCGCTGGTTTGGCCGAGCAGTTCTTTCGCTTCGCAGCGCCATGGTGTAAATAAATACACGGCAGCTTCACTGGAGACAAATTTTAAATTTAGCCGACAGCGTTTGGAGTCGGAGCGAATCCCTATCTACCTGGTTCGTGACCTGCGGTGGCTCTGCTACGAGGGACAGTGAGTGTGCAAACGCCCTGAGCTTGTGTACTGTCGCATCGCGTTGTATCATATATCAAATAATAACCGAAGAAAGCGCATTAGCGAATACTTTTTGAATCTCTCCGGAACGTTGGGCCCGACAGACTGCTCGCGGCTGCAGGTATGCGGCGGCTTTTGCGTTTAATGTAAAAACATCAAAACGATTTTGCTGAGTGACTCCACTTTGTACTCTGGCAGCGCTTTGGTATGAGATATCAAGTGATTAGCGACAAAACCCTAAAAAAGCCGACTTTTAGAAGACCATCAAAGAAGTGATCGAACTGTTTAGAATATCTCTAAATTTACATGAATTTATATGGACGTTATATGCTGTTATGTGATAATAATATATAACTAAGTATATTATATTTTATTAAAATGATCGTTAGGACCATGGAAGTTACTTTAATTAAGGGCATTTAGAAGCACACCGCCTTCATTTCAGAAACATCCGTTTAGTAATCTTAATTATATAAAGTATTCTAAAAATATATAATGTATAATGTAGTAAGTTACTTTCAAAATAATTTAGTATCAAAATTTAAGACATCTAAAAAACACGTCGAAGCCTTAAAACTTCCACAGAGCGCATTATACAAACTAGAATATGCAAACAGAGTAATGGATTTCGAATTTAGATAGAATATGTCTACAAAAATTTCCCGGAGCAAAGCTAGAATTACTATCCAAAGCAAGAATGCTGGCAAAAAAATAAATTACGTAAAAAATGGTGTGTAATAAAATAGCAATGGCCCTGTTATAAATCCAATAAACTAACAAAACATTCATAATAATTATTGTAAAAAGCAATAGTAATATTTAATTACGGTTTGATTAAATGAAAAAAATTGATAAAGTGATATTAAAAGTTTTAAATCTAGATATCTTCTTAATCAATTCTTTCGCTTTCTGAAAAAGATAGTTCTTCGTCAGATTCATTCGACACAGAGATCACCATTGGTTTGATTTAACAGGTCCAATTTATTTTCTACCTCCCATGCCTCAGAAATCATCACTTTCTCTGTGTCGTTTATGTAATTTTCGCAGTGCTGATGCGCTACGTTTTCTACTACGTTATTCCATACATTTAAAACTTCAGCAGGTGGCCCTGAGGTTTTAACAATAGCTTCGTCATAACGTCTTTTAGTCGCTGGCGCTAAAATGACAGTGATAGGATGGTAAACTCAGCACACAATGACCATGTTCCGCAGCGAATTTATCAAAATGATAAATTTTTCTCAACATTGTTTGCTTTTCCACCAATTTCCAAACTGCATCTTTTAAAAGATTATTTGTAAAACGAATATTTTTCATTCCAAACCATTCTAAAAGCCCTTTTTTGCTCCAGCTTTTTCTCGGAATTTCTTCTTCTAGACGACTATGACAAGTTGCGTTATCCAGTATAATTAAGGGTGGCTCTTCAAAGTTTGCAATAAATTGACCTTTAAACCACTTCTCAAAATTAAGGGATTCATATTGTTGTGATAATCATATTTTTTTTATTACATTTAAAAATCAGCGATGCATTTGTATTTCCGGCATGAGTATTAACTTAACGTATCCCACTTCCAGTTTTTTTTTAATTACTGAATATACTGTCACATTCTTTGGTCCCCACTTTTGCTAAAAACGCAAGTCTTATCCAGAAATATATGTTCGCTTTTTTAGCACCTGATTCCAGGCATTTTCAATATAAAATCGGTGGATTTAGCTGATACTTGATAGAAATTCATTGCAAACTTTGAAAGGAAAACAACGAAGTTTTAAAATTTCCACAATTTATTGGAAATTTTAAAACTTGGTTGCTTTCCTTTCAAAATTTCCAATATAATTATTTATGCAACAAGTGTGTAAAGTGATCCTTTTTCATGAATGGAAATCCCATGATTAAAAATAGGGTACTTTACGCATGAGTAGCATACGGAACTTTTTCTACTTCCGAAAAATATATGAAAAAACAAAAATATTATTAAATAACTTTACGCACTAGTGCGTAAAATAACTTATTTTACGCACTGCACATTAAAAAGGCCTATTTTACGAATCTTAGAGAGTGCATAAAGTGAGTATTTTACGCACGGTAGTAGAAAAAATTATTTTTTCCTTCCTGCTTTTTGAGGCTGAAACCCATTTTTTTACTTCACAAATATAAGGATCTTTTTGATATCCTAACTTCTGGTGATTCCTTAATAAATTACCGGTAAATAGTTTCAAAAATTATATGTTCCTTTCCGGCATGAATTTTGTAAATTACTTCCCTTAAACAATGCAAAGTATTCTTCGTAATTCTAGTTTTGCTCCGGGAAACTTTTCCAGGCATATTCCTTCTAAATTCGAAATCCGTTCCACTGTTTGAATCTTCTAGGTTATATAATATGCCTTGTAGGACTTTTAGGGCTTCGGACGCTTCTTGAATTTCCTTAAATCGAGATCCTAAATCATTTTGAAGATAACTTACCAAGCATACATTTTTTGGATTCATCGGAATAGGGCACTATGATAGTGTATTTTACGTAACTTAATGATATTAACAATAAAAATTTATTCTATCGCATCACTCATCTCTACTACCCCCCCCCCCCTCCCTCCTTCCTTTTCCAGTTAATATTATTTCGATTTATTTCATTTCTGTATGAACTATGTTTTCTTAAATAACTATTTTAGCCGAACAGTGTACATTTTTTGCTCTATTTAAGTAAATTTTCTTGGAAATAAAAGAGAGCTATTTTAATTTTCATCTCTAAGTTGTTCTACTTTATATTTTGCATTTAATTTCTTATATTATAGTAAAAACAAAAGCAGTCTCAGCTTACAAATGCAGGTTGATCGACATGAATTTTTGCAGAGCAGACGGGCATTCTTGTTTATATAATAGCATGAGGTTTTAAATTTCAAAGAGCTCTTTATAGCTTTGCAGCATCGTTCGTAAATTTTTGACTTTGTTATCATATATTTTATGTGCGACATCTGAAATAATTCGTTTGATATACAGTTGATATTCAAAATATGATCCCCTTGTGTCGTTATATTCGTTTATAATATATTGTCGCTTGGGGAGATTTAATCCGAAAATTTTTACAAAAAATATTTATTCCAGATTATTATATTTACTTATTTGTTTCACAAATAAATGACGCAACGCAAAAACATTTCGTTAATACAATTGACCTAAGTAGGTTCATGACACGAGTATACTATTCTTAAAGAGGAATCCTAGATACAACATTATAAATGTTTTGGTTTTGAGTTAGATTATAAATAAATCATATATTATTTCATTTCTTCATTTTTTTGAAGGATGTTATTTGGTAAACAATTTTTTTTACGACTTATTTGTATACTACTTATTTACATAAGAAGTCAATAAAATGTGAGCAAAGCTGCGTAATTTGATACTAACTAATTCTTTGCATAAAAATAAAAAATAGTACAAGATGTCAATTATTTATGAATAAAAGCTACCAAAAAATACTTTCAAAGTCACAGAATCACAGGGCATAAGTATAATAAACTTTACTCATTGCAACAACCCAGCTGCCAAGGCAGGTGAAATGAGTTATTAGCCTTTTAAGATCCTTTACACAAATAGAGCACTATGTAAAAATCGACCTCTCCTATAGGTCCATCCGCATGGCCCTCCGCTCGCTTCGCTCGCTACGGGGGCTCAAGAAAAGGAAACTAACCAGGTGCTAACATAAACTAACCCAAGACGTACCCAAAATCAAGAAAAAAACTGTTTAGAAATAAATTCTTAAAATAAAATAAAAAAAAAGCAACGGGGTTTGAACCCGGGCGGTCCAGGTGAGACCCAGCCATCTAAACCTCTCGACCACGAGAGCTCTTGCCATAAATTGATTGCATCACGAAGACATATTGTAATACGAGATGGATCGACCAATAGGAGAGGTGGATTTTTACATAGTGCTCTATTTGTGTGAAGGAGCTTAAAATGCGAGTTATTACTTAGCTCAGACTCTGCACATTTTGATAAATAGCAGCTCTGGCCATAATTAGTGCCATGGAAGGTCGAAGTGGAATAAGTTAATTTAATGTACTCCTGAATCATTGAAAACTGAGTGTTTTATAAAATGGATATTTTTCTATTTTAAATATATTGGGCTGTTACGAATAGTACTTGATATATTCACTTTAAATAATATAAGTGTAAAACATTAGTGAATTTGAGTAACCCAACGCGCCCTGAAAAAGGCAACGAAAACGACAATTAGAAAAAATTAAAATTGGAGCCCGAATATAAAATGTTGGGCTCAGAAATTGATAACCACGATGCCGAACAGTGGTATTGCAAAAGTGTACTTTAAACTATCACCTTAAATTAATTCAATATATAATAAAATTGATGTTGCATTTCTTTCAGGTACCGAAAACAGTCGAATCTTTCTAAACTTCTCAAATTGTGTAAGGCGATTAGTCAATTGCTTAGCAACCGGTCCAGTTATCTCAGCGGTGCTAATATTTATAGGTGTGGATCATCATAATCACATTTTCACTTATTTAGATTATAAATCCACTTATAGACTAATTGTACCTAGTCTAATACTACAACGTACGGGTGGCTCTCGCACGCTCCTAATAGCGTCGCTAAAAGCGCCCCAACACGCCATATGTTGGCAGTTCTGATGCCGACCCTGTTCCTAGTAGCTTTTCCGCGGTGCTCTCAGATGTCTTACCTGGACTTATGCCCTTCAAGAATATTGAGTTATTAGATTCTGAATGACTAGCAATAGCTTGGATGGCTCGTTTTGCGGTGGAGGGAAGGGAAGGTGAGGGAAAGGCAACATGGGGAAAACAGTATGAAAAAACCCATTCCACTTTTCTTTGGTAGGGAGCACGTACACAAACATAAAACATACAAGACAAACACAACGTAAAAGTTAGAGATTATATTGAGTAATCTCAATGAGGTGGGAATTGCAACCAAGCATCATAAGACTTGGTTACGTATAACCGTACTTCGCCTGCACGTAGCAGGCGAGCAGGAGGCAGTCCGAGCGCAGTGTATGTTCTGCTCTCATAGGGTTTAGTGAAGCTATAGATACTGGTTCTTGGTCCTTTAGCAAGCCTAGCCCACCTCGCCAATAGCGGCGAGATGGGCGGTACCTGTCTTGGGATTCATTCGGTGGTTTGATACGGGTTCTGTGCTCCTGGTAGTTCTCGATTTCTCGGGAACCACAGGGGCACAAAAGGGGGAGTGTAATAGGATAGTTAGCATTAGAGATAGGAATAGATCCATCGTCTAAGGCGGTAGAGACTCAATATAGTAAATTGTAGTTAGTCTTCCTGTGTACAGGGCTATGTCTGGACACGTCTCGCGGGTAATACTTCAGAGTCGCCAGGTAGGCGTACTTCGTTGAGCCGCGCACTCCCTAATCATACAACTTGCATGCATGTTTATCGATATACTCGTTTACATACTCTATGCGAGCACATGCATGCAAGTCGCTGATTCAGGTACGCGATCCCGCCGAGAGGGCCGCTCTCAAGTATCTATTCTGTATGATCTGTAGCCTCTTAACATGATACTTCGCGACCGAGCACCAGACAGTCGATTTTGTTAGTAAGGTTTCTTTTGTTTATCAAATTAGACCAGATAATACATCAAGTGCCAGGTAAGTGCTTATAAAAGTTCAATTAATTAGTATTTGTTTCAAAATATTTTGTGGTCATTTATGGACTGAATAAATCAGACTTGTTTTATAGAATTTATTCTATTATTTTTGTAAATTACACTTCGTATTTCTAAGATCCTGTTAATTGTTCCAGCTTTTTGAAGAACTGAAAAAGTAAATCTATTGCAAATAAAAGTCTTCCTCATCTGCTCACCAAACTGAAATTTTATTTGTTGGCCTAACCCACGAAAACCAACTGTTTCAGTAGCAACGCAAAAAGTCCCATTTTCCCCTCGAATGAATTAATTTCCTGGTTCACTTAAAGGTACCAGTCTAGTATGTAAAGCCTGGGTCATCTGCAGGGCTCAACTGCTTGTTCCGACAACTTCCTATGGATCAGCTTGGAACAGGGTTCAGCTGATTATTGCTCGCAAAAACTTGCTCTCACTTGATAAATTTATGCGCGATTTGGTGCCATCTACGAACTGCTTCAAGTACTTCAACTCATGTTCTCAATTTTAATTATCAAAAAAGTCAATAGTGGCGAAAATGTCGGAAATTTAAATAATGTCGGTGGAAGGCTGATTTGGTCCCAGCTGAGAGCGCTGCTCGATTACATTAGTTGTCTCTAAATCATTGATTGGATATGTTTATTATATTAATGTATATGATGCAATATTCATAGATCTACTACTGCTACTACTACTACTACGACTATACTTTATCATGCTATTAATAATGTAGTTAATACAAAAATATATTGCTAAGTATTTATGATTACATATATTCATCGATCCGCTAAGCATAAAAACTCGTAAAACCTGCTGATTCTACCATATATGTATAACGGAGCAGAAACCTTTCGTTATTGACTATAAAATGATAAGTTGTATCGAAATATTCGGCAGCATTTTCAAATATTTCGTATGCGGTAGACATTCGCGCCTCAATACGTATGGAGATAACTACGTGCCAGTAGCTGTAGAAGTATTTCGCCAGACAAATATAAACCCAGACAGGTATAGAAAAGTGGCGTCGAATTTATCATCATTGCCTTTATTTTTATACCTATCCTGAAAGAAAATGTAATAGATTGGTTGACTTTCAAGCTGGACATACTTCAAAACTGCCATTGCATATTTTATATTACCTTGGAGGATTGTGCATTACTCGATATTGCTTTCGATACTGACGTAAATTAAATAGATGTAATCGCCAGTTTAAATATTAACAGTGCATACGTTGCTATCTTATACCTCCATAAATAAAGAGCGATTGTATGAAAACTGCGACTGTCGCAGTTGTAAGTAAAACATACCAAATGAATACCCATGTATGTTTAATAATTACTTTTATAGAATATTTACATGATATGTTGAGAAAACTTCACTGTTTCTGACATCCAAATTCTGAATGAATGTCTGGACGAAATGGAAGTAAGAATTTTGGCATTTTGTAAAATATGGAAAAGCTTATGACTACAGATTAATTGAGTGGCCATGTACTTAGTATCCAGCTTTTATTATATACAAATCTTCAGAAGAAAAGCTAAAAAAATGTTAACCCTTTTTGTATGACATATTGTTATACGAAGAATTGTTTGTTGTAGTAGATCTGTGTTCTTTCGCCGCTCAGACAGGTACTTGAGAGCACTCAAGGGCATGAAGAAGAAGGTTAGCATCAATAAGTACTGGCGTCGGGAGGAGTTTATAACACGGTAAGTATTAACAGAACATCCAAGGATGCATGTCTCGTGAGCAGGCAATCGTGGGTTACTCTTCTCGAAAATAAATGATGCAGCAGAGAGGAAAATTGCCAGACGGGCGTCCTATTAGTTCCAATCATTTATCTTAAGCCTTGTTTACTTTTATTAAGTTAGTAATTTATAAGAACTTGCGACTATATTATTTTTAAGATGTTAACTCTAAGAGTAACTGCCTATCAGTAGTTTGTTTCCTGTCCGGGAGTTTGTAACAGTCTGCTTTGGCAGTGTAAAATATTTAAAAGTTAATTTTATATGTTGCATTTAGCATCAAAAGATGCTATACTTTGCGGTAAGAATTATTGAAAAAAGGTTAATAATCTTCGGCTAATTAATTCTAAATTTATTGATTCGATTTGTTGTCAGTAAGCTTAAGGTGGCCGCATTTATTAATGTAAATTAATTTTGTTCTACATATAGGTTAATTATATTTTTGTACTAGCTTTCATAACACTATTGTGGCCTTGAGTAGCTATTTTGATCATCCCTTTCTCTTATGTTGTCCTCAGGCACTTTCTGACTATATTTATTTTAGTTGATAAGCAAGCTACAGATCTCTTAGGTTTCATCAAATCACTAAAATAACATTACTTAATTTATGTTATATTACCGTAGAACGGCCAGCAGAGCGTTCTAAATTTTTAAGGGGTGGGTTAATAAAGCCCACTATAAAGTCTCATTAGATCCGTCAAAATAATATTTTATTTCCGGTTTGAATATTTCATAACTTTTTGGGATCCCCGGTTGCTTAATTCCAGTAACTGGCTGATCATTTCTGAGAACTTTTTGGGACCTCGGTTTTATTTTTCCACGGGACATGCTGCAATGTTCGCAATATTCATTTGGCACTGTTGGTAGCACTGAGTAGTAGGAATGGGCTATCCTCTCGTAATTGTTGATTTCGATTTAGATTTTTAAAGGTTTATCATTTTCGTAGGAGTATTTCCTAGCATTCCTTGAAAAATGTAATTTCAGCTCATTAATTGTGGCTTCCACTGTAGTTTTACAACCATAATAAACGAGAACTTAAACGTTTATTATCTTAGAATTATAATTTCACGGCCCTACCTTTTTTTCTGATCTGACGTTAGTTCTCTAATTCCGTGGAAGTGGAAAAAGGCAAATTGACTGAAACCGATTATCTCGTCCTTCTAGAAATACGCTTCGGTGATAAAGGAAGGTTTTTGCTTTAGTGTAGTCATAGTGACTCAGCTTTTAGTATTGCATTTTATATACCCTTATAAAGGAAAATGTATTGAGTTGCTAGTTTGTGTTTTGACACGACCGATTTATCGGGATTTAAATACTGCCCTAGGTAAACGTTTTCTGGAATTATTTTTTTTCTATTGCTTGTGAAGCACGTGGACGCCATGATGCTAATGGCTATTTTTACTTATTATAGAGGCTTTTCGAGCTCATCGTACAAGACCGAGACCTTTGATTCTCTAGCCACCCTCCGACTCCAACAAGGTAATTATTGCTAAAGTTTTTTTTGTCTAATTTAACGATCTAATTACCTTAACGGTGTTAACCTTTTTTTGTACATTGACCACCATTTGCATTGCATTACATGAGTTATTTTATCTATTCCCTTGTATCATATCTGAATTTTTATTTTAATGTGACTTTAGTTTTGATCAATATAGGGTTTTAGGGGTGACCTATTTCTTTTTTATATTTAAGTTGTCTGTACCTTAGTATTTATTTTATTTGGTGATGGTCATTGAAAACTCATTGATAATTTTTGGGGGGATTTGTTTTATAAAGAAAATATATTTATGCAAGTATAGTTTTTTTCAATGAAATAAAGGGCTTCGTCTAATTTGTGTTTGGTTCTTACAGGATTTTATCTTCGGGCAAATTCTATGACCGGGCTACAGATTTTATCTCCGGGTCAATTCTATCACCGGGCTACAGATTCTATCACCGGGCTGTACACCAGTCTTATCACCGGGCTACAAGTTTTAGCTCAGGGCTACACTATTGCCAGTTTCACCCTCGGGGCCATCGAGTAGCAGTACTTGGGATTTGCTGCAGGTGCCCGGCACCTTCACCAGAGATACTTCCTACCTCCACTGCTGAGCTCGACGACCGGATCTAAGGGGTATCGTACAGAAGCTTAAGTTTATTTAATTATTTTAGTCTTGTCGACCAAGCTTTAAATGAGCTTTAATAGATTAATTTACTTATTCATTTATTTTTCTGACCGATTTATATAGTCGCTTTTAATCTATAAATATAAATCAAGCATTGACAGCCAAGCATTAAGATAGCTTTCAATAATTTTATTCTAATTTCAATCTTCATTTATTAATTCGTTTATTGGGTCGATTGAAATAATTATTGTGGCCTTTATCAGTCCATATTATTATCGCTACATTTATAATTGGTGCAGCTACCAGCGCACGTATACGTACATGTAATAAGCTTGGGTAAACCAAAGTGATCACTTTGGATTTTAGTGTTTAGAGCGTTTAAGTGTAAGTGGGCTTCCACACCAAAGTAGCATGCTCCTTGCGACTTGCTGCCAGGAAGCACGAAGCATGCTACTTATTTTAAAACTTATATAAATATATGGATGGTTTCACATCGGAGTGGATGGCGTCGCAAAAATGCGATGTGACAGCATGCGACGTGCGATTCCAATATGAAACAGATCCTATAATTTGATACTTTGCGACGTGTTTCCAATCCCCGCAGACGTTCTTTGAGATCTTTATAGGTCGAGCTAATTAATTATTATTGTAAGTTTTTCGTGATGCCTAGCAAAAAATGTTTACTGGATGATGAGCACTTTTTTTTCCTTTTATCATCCTCCTCTTCCTTGAATCACAGCAACTGTTTTATTAATTACCAACGGAGATCTGATTATAAATGAAGTCGCACTATGCAACTTTGGTATGAAAATAAACCAGGAAGATGCCGTTTGCGACGTGCTTAATAGTCTTTTGACATTCCTTTGCCTTTGAATTCTAATGTTTTACTGTAGGATTGTTGCTGTTGAGGAAAAAACCTAGGAGCCAATAAATTGATCCGTAAATTTAGATTGCGTTTTCTTGTTAAGTTAAGATTGAGTTTCTTCGTTTGATAAGCGTGCCTAACAACCCCGTACAACACCAGCGGACCTTTTCCAGTTTAGTTGGGAAGAACTGGTGGCGCTCTACGACTCCACTCCAGGAGCCGGGTATTGCAAACACGACTCTCCGGTGTTAGGCTTGTTTTTTCTTTAATTAAAATCTTTACCTGCTTACTAACTTCAATAAGAAAAACGTGTTGCAAGTTTGCACTTGGTGAAAGCTTTGATTCTCCAGAGGGGCCTTTCCCTTTCGATACTCTCTACTGGAGACCAAAGTCTGCCGGTGTTGGCTGCTGTGCAAACCAAACTTTGACCCCTAATTTGAATATTGATGAATAATCGAAAAGGTTAATCATAACAGTTTATACTTTGGATAATGGCAATTTACGGTTGAAATTCATAATTTAATTTACACTTTCCACTGCGCGATTTTATGTTATTGGGAATACTAGATGACAATAAAACCTATACGCTTTTGCGAGTATAGAATTTTCCCACTTTCATACCAGTATTATATATGACAGGCGGAACTGAATTGCATTGCTTTATGTAATTAAGAGATTAAGAGACTTTATGATCAGCCAAAAAACTCACATATAACCTGTCTAAGATAATGGTAAAATTTTAAAAACCATTATTAACCAGTTTTTCGCGACACACTGTAATTCTAAATAAAAAGCAGAATTTGTATGACATGATATGCTCAAATAATTCCTAACTCTATATCTCTAAAGCCCTAATATATCATTCTAGAGGCTTGAGAATTAAATTAGCTAGCTGCTGTTCAAATATTTAGCCGCCATTTGTCACTTAGAATAAACAATGGGAATAACCGCTAAAGTCTCGAATTTCAAACACGGCTAATCGACGCAACACCTCCAATTCGCATGAGAGCCTATTAGCTTTCTGTTCACGTAATGAGAACCAGTTTAGCATCCTAAATGTTATCCTAGAACAATTGCAAACTTTAACAACTATTTTATAAATTTATAGCTTGTGCGATTTAGAAATGATCAGTGCGCTATAATTATCATGTTTATCTCATTAAACATCATTTTTAAGTACCAAAAATTATTTATAAATTGTAGACAATAATACAGTGTTTTTAGGCTATAACTTTAACTTTCAGATCAAAATAATTCGATTTTTTTAACGAAGATATGCCATTAGTAGATAAAAAATGGTTTCTATACTTTCTTTGTGTTAATATATATTTTTTTTTTAAATTTTACTGATGCTAATAATGCAACCGCATTTTCAGTTTTATAGGAAAGGTTTATCTTGAATCTGAGACCAGCTTTGAGAAAACTAATATCTGTCAGAAAAATTGTTACCTATTTCTCCACCTCAATTGTAGACTCTTTGAATAAAGCCGCTTGGATATAAATGGCACAAGTGCTAATTTAGAGACCCTAATGAAGCTGAAAAACCTAAAATGACTTGAAACCCTGTTGTCAAGAACGAGAAACCTAAATTACAAATGGTTAGTAACTGCAATTGAAATAGTAAAAAGCTCGTGCCCTTTGGAAGAATTCAATGATTTTCCTTTAAATATTTAGTTAATTTCCATATGGACATGATGGTGATTTCAGGACCAAAATATTCCGGAAGTAAACTCAAGGCCATTCGGATCTCCGAGCCCTGGGAGTCCTTCATTCCGCATTTCACAGACAGCAAAGATACCGAATCAATTTAGAAGATATTTCTGCAACATAGGAGGCCTAAATACAAACATATATTCGGTACACCAACATCTACAAGCAAATAGGCCACACATACTAGTCTTTACAGGAACACAAGTATGTTCTCCAACAACAACAGTAAACTACCCCTATCCTGGTTACGACTTACACACCCAATTTAGACATAAGTTCGAAATATGCCTTTTTGTCCGAAGCGACCTTTCATGTCACCTCGAGGAAACACTCGAACCGAACAACCTTGACGTCATGTGGCTCAAGTTCACCGCCAAGGGAGTAAACCAGTTTATATGTTTTCTTTATCGCCCTCCGAGTGATAGAGCCAACCAAAGCTTTTTTACAACACTAGATACCACTTTTGACTCAATACAGGTCGATCACCCGAATTCTCAGAAATACTCGTTCTGGGAGACTTCAATGCCCACAACACCACTTGGCTCAAACATCACAACAAGACCGACAACGAAGGTAGAGAAGCTGCAGTATTTGATATCAGCCGCGGGCTTACTCAACTTGTAGACGAACGAACTCGAATCTCAGAGAGGGGCGAATTTGCCGCCATTCTGGATCTTTTTCTAACCACCAATCCTGACCAGTACACAATTACAGTTGATCCATTATCAGGTACTTCCGACCACAAACTTATTACAACGGTTTGTGAATTGCCACTTCTACTGAAGGATCCACCATTGCCTCGCAAAATCTGGCATTATAATTCTGCAAACTGGGACGATCTAAGGGAGTTCTACCTAGACTTTCCTTGGCTCGACGTCTGCTTTGGCACTGACGACCCGTCAGTCTGCTGCGAAGAGATTACGCAAGTAATCTCCGAAATAATGGAAGCATACATCCCAAATTCCATCAAGTTACCGTCCAAAATAAAAGCCCTGGTTCGACAAAAGATGCGGAAGAGCTGTAGGTAGGAAACAGCAAGCCTACAAGCATTGGCAGCAAAATAAGACCGCTGAAAGTCGCAATTATTTTGTCGCAGCGAGAAACAAATGCAAGCGTGTGATCGACGAAACTAAGGACAAACACAATCAAAGGATCAGGAATAAACTTTTGCAATGCCCCAGTGTCTCCAGGAATTTCTGGTCGGTAGCAAAGGCAGTAAGTAATAACTTTACAAAACCGTCTCTCCCACCTTTGACAAAAGAACGTGGCGCCACGGCGAATACAGCCAAGAAAAAAACAAACATGCTCGCCATGTTTTCATCGCACTCTACCATAGACTTACACCAAAGCAAGGCTCTCCCTACCATATCGAATATCAGCACTTCCATGGCAGAAGTCAAGTTTCATCACCGTGATATTCGTAAAATCCTCAAAGAACTCGATACGCAAAAGGCATCAGGACCGGACGGAATATCTGCCATCATGTTAAAGAACTGCGCCAACGAACACTCGTTTTTTTCAGGCTTTTTTCTCTTACGGAAAAGGGATTTGCCCATCTTCCTGGAAAGTCGCTCGAATGCAATCTGTTTCAAGAAAAGGCAACAAAACATCGCCCTCAAACTATCGCCCAACTACTTTGCTTCCAATAATCTCCAAAGTCATGGAACGTGTAATCAATCAGCAATTACTCAAGTACCTTGAGAACGCCAGTATAATCAGCGATAATCAATACGACTTTCGCAAAGAGAGATCGACAGGAGATATAATGGCTTATGTCACTCATAAATGGAGTAGGCCAATTGAGAACTACGGAGAGTCTCGAGCGATTGCGTTGGATATTTCGAAGGCATTCGACGGAGTTAAAAAAACTGCCGACCTTCGAACTGCCAGCCTCTCTCTGCAGTTTCCTTAAGAATCAGTCACTGCACGTTGCAGTTGATGGACACATTTGAGACTCATTCATCATTAACGCGGGCGTGCCTCAGGGTGGAATGTTTTCACCAACTCTATTCCTCATCTATATTAATGACCTGCCGAACAAAACTAATAATCCTGTTTACAGTTTTGCAGATGACAGTAGTCTTGTTTTCCAATTTAGATCAGAAAAACCTTTACAGCGACTGAGACTTATCACCGCAGACAGGAGCAGATTACAGCAATTAATCAAGACCTGGAGAGAGTTCAAACTTGGGGCAACAGAAATTTGGTCCAGTTCAATGCAGCAAAGTCCCAAGCAGCCACGCTTACTAAGAGGGTCAATACGGCCCTGACATCATTATGGCAGGATCGACCATTCCTTCCTCCTCCTCAATCAGACTACTAGGTGTCGCGGTCAACAGCAATATGTCCTGGCATGACTACGTTGCTAACATCGCAAAATCAGCCTCCCAGAAGCAAGGTGCGCTATTTCGCAACAAAAAAACTGTATACACCGCAGCAGTCGCTCTTGCTCTACAAAGCGCAAATAAGACCGTGCTTACAATATTGCTCACACATCTGGGGTGTCGCAGCAAAACACACCCTGCTGCTGGATTCCATTCAGAAGAGAGCTTTACGTCTTGTGGGCGACCCGGAGTTGACCCGGAATCTTAATAGTCTGGAACACCGCAGACATGTGGCCGATATGTCCCTCTTTTAGAGATACTTTCACGGCAGAAGATCCCAGGATTTGGCCGGCCTTATCCCGACTCTGGCATCGCCTGTCAGACAGTCACGACAGACGGCAGGAGCGCACCAGTTCGACGTACAACTGGAAACACGTAGAACATCGCTTTACAAGAACTCCTTTGTCTGGCTCACTGCATCACTGTGGAACTCATTCCCAGGACATCTGTTTCACTCTAATTACAACCTACAACTATTCAAGAACCGTGTCAATCAACATCTTCGCACAGACACCGCTCGTCGAGGGCAATAGGATCTCCCTTTAGTGTGTGTGCCACTACCATAAAAAAGTGTCCCTTTTCAGCTTCAGTTTTCTGGCAAAGGCAACCAGGCATTATTAAAATTAATCGAAACTGAAGCGATAAAAATTTTAAAGCATTTTATTTAATTTTTCGTTTGTGTGGTAATGGTTCTCTCGCTTAAATACTTGAAATGTTTTATTGTATTCTGTAATTGTTGGCAAATGCATGGTCATAATTATACCTTTTGTTAATGGTCTACAGGTGTCACTTATATAAAATTTTTTATATTCACATGAGATCTTATAGTATACATTTTGTGTATTTTCGCTTTCATTGTGTGGTTTTGTTTGTGACAGTTTATATCTAGAGGTCCTTTCTCTTTTGATAATGGTGAGACTCCTCCAAAATTATATAGAACATATTTTAGCAGACATTAATATTATCATAACTCTCTTAGATGTTGCAGCACTCATTTATTTAAGTAAATTTGATAATAACATATTTTATGCTTTTTCTATAATATGAACAGTACCACTAAAACTGTCCACAAGAAATAAAATGAGATATATATTAAGATGTTTGGTCCTCTGGGATTATAAAATATAGGATAAAGGAGATTCCGCGTTCCGAGACATAAAAGAATAAATATTTTATAAGTAAACATCTCTAGAGGAACGGTTTCATAATAACGACATACTGCTGACAGTCATGCATATTTTAATTGACTTTAATGTTTAGAGATACAAGATTTTCTCTTTTAGGACAGGCAACTGTGGTAAAAACAAGTACGAAAATTTGTGAAATTCCTAATGATTTGGGATAATATAGAAAAATAATAAATCTTATTATGATTTTTGCACATTGAAATCAGAGCAGTAAAATTTAGAAACATACCCTAGATAAGAATAGCGTCAAATTTAGAAATATAACGTATTAATAAAAGGCACCTTTGACACAAACTTACCAAAATAAACATCGGCATTGCAATTAAACCATTTGATTGCAAAAAATTAAAGTTGAAAAATACAGTTATGTGAAGCAATTTACTGACATGAGGCTTACAGCCAATTAGAGTAAAAATAAATCAATTAATTATCATAATAGTAGCATAATAAAGTCTCCCCTTGAAATAATATTAGTTTTGATAATGAATAAAATAAGTATCTCCTAGGAAAATATGATAGCAGACAGAAAGATATATGATACATAGTAATAGATAACTTAAATCTGTTTATCGGTAAGCACAATAAGCCAAAACATTAAGTTCATTGAACACAAGCGAGAAGTAATACGTACAATATAATATAGCAAACGAGTTACAGTCGTTTAATAGTAAGTTTATTAGTCAAAAAGATAAACACCAGTAATAAGTACAAGATAAGATAGCAAACGACCTCTTATCGTTTAACGTCATTAAGTTCATTAATCAAAAAAATAACGGTAAATTCAACCAAACGATTGAGCGTGTAGGAGAGAAGGCCTATCAATTCCCCCCAAAAACATCTGTCAATAGGGCGCTCCAACCGGCGCTCCAAACGGGCGCTCCAAACGGTCACCCTTCTAGCGACTCGGGACAACATTCCTTGATACTAGTGGATTGTACTCGGAAGTAAGGTAGCAAGAATATCGACAACACAAATCGACTAGTAAAAGGGAAAAATCGCACTACCGGATCTTATAACATTTACAACATTACAAGCTTGCATCCTATTTTTCAGTTCTCTCCATATTTCATTCGGATCAAAATAATTCGAAGAAGGTTGTGAATTTATCATTATAATAATTACATCAATATCAACTATCAAATAGATATGAAACCCGATTATTATTACGGAGTATTTAAAAATTCTCCTTTGAATTTTGAGTAAATCGAAAAATGTCACAAATTTATCATTATATTAATTACGTCAATATCTACTTTCAAACCGATTTGCAACCCGCTCACTAATATGAAATATGATTTAAATAAACAAAATCGCCCTAGTCACAGAGCTCGGTGGACCTTTCCATTCTTTGCCCTCAGGGTAGACATCCAGCTATTACAGTCTAAAGTACAAGCTATACGGGACTTCTCAAATCTCGTACAGTCACGAGAGATGCACGCTCTGATTGGCTATTAGATCGGCACAGAGTGTAGGTCGACTCAGAACTTTTTCTCTCAATCAATCTAGCTGTCCTTTTTTTCCTAGATGCCAAATAATATTTAGAAATACTAGTATATTATGATATAAGTGTATAAGAGGGCCTTTAAAGCACGCGCGACATATTTCAAAACACGACGCGCAGCGGAGTGTTTTGTAAGTCGCAAGAGCTTTAAAGGCCTCTTATATACGTATATCATACGCTATTTTTTATTACGAATGCATCATAATTTCAAAAATGTTTTAAATATTAAACTTAACCCTTGGTTAGTCGCGCGGGTGACATATGTCACCCACTCCCACTCTTCACAACACAGCTTTTTAACAGGAACGTTCTGGCGTCCATGGATTTTAGTAGCTGCTGAGCATTCGAAGCTCTTTATGGTATCCTAGGCGGGTTTATTGAGAAGTTAGTTGTTTGCTGTATTTTGCCTGAAATATTCGACTGGGTGACATTTGTCCCCCGCGCGACTAAACGTGTTAGTCATTTTGAAAAGGTGTGTTTATAGGTTTCTTAAGATATTTTGTATTATGTTAAAGTATTTATTGCGGCAATAGACGTCACCAATTTTATACAAGGTTTTGTACAAGGTTTTGTGATGTATCATAATATTTCTTACTAATATTATATCCCAAATAGGATAAATATAAATTTGCAATTACCTAGTTCTTCAAAACAACTTATCTTTTATATGTACATATTACACTGTATTTAAACATTGTATGTACATATTACATTTATATTTGTATGTACATATGTATTTATGTGTATTTTTTGTTTTTTTTTATATTTTTTTTTGTACATGTATTTATATGTATGTATGCATTTCTCTATGCACATGTTCTATTTGTATGTACATATTACAGTGTATTTCGGAGATAGATAATGAACCGTCCACCTAAACGACAAATGGCTGTAACAAGTAGTGATCCAGATATTTGGTTAAAGCAGTATAAAGAGCTAAGCGATGAGGAACAGGACGACCGTATTACTGAAGACGAAAATATGTTACAAATATTAGCAAATATTTTTTGTCTTATAAAAATAGTAAACACCCCCAATAATCCAAAAATATGACCATTGATTTTATTTATAATTTTTTTTTCTTATTAAAGTGATCTAAATTGCGTGGGTGACACATGTCACCCACGCGACTATACGCGTATACAATCCTTGCGCGACTAACCGAGGGTTAAGGGATATATTGACAAATATATTAATCTGTCACATTTGACATGCTCAAATGTTTCTATAGCAACCTTTAAAAAAGTAGGCGCATCATAAACATCATTTTAAGCAGGCTGCAGCGTGCGATAATCGTTGATTATGATGCATGCGTAATAAAAAATTACTTACAATACAATATATGGAATAATTTTCAGGATGTTTACTATTTTTGCTGCATATTCTATATATTCTTGTTCATTTTCATATTACACATTTAAGCATGATGAATCAATCTACCAATGCTGTATATGATCGCTTTTGTGGTGCATCGCATCCTTACTTGATATTTTTTCTCAACCTACAGAAGTTTAACTAGATTGATTCCGATTTTTTTTTAATTTATCTATATTCGTATAATCATCATTTTTCAATATTATTCGGCATCTAGGGAAAAAAACGGATAACTACATTTATTTAGAAAAAACATTCTGAGTCGATCTACACTCTGTGCCAATATAATATCTTTCTGATGATAATATTTTGCGTTATCGCAGAACTATAGGAGGTTTGAGAAGGCCCATATGGTTTGTAGTTTGAACTTTGATCTTAGATGTCTGCCCTAGGGCGGAGAATGGGAAAAGTCCACCGAACGCTGTGATTATTTAAATTATGTTCCATGTTAATAATTGGGTTGTAAATCGACTTGAAAGTAGATATCTACGTAATTATTTTGATCCGAATGAAATCCGAAGGAAAGTGCAAAATATGTCGGAATGATAGCAAAAAGGAAAAAATATATATTTGGGATATTTTGCGATGTTCAAAATTTAAAGGAGTATTTAACGAAGACATATAAAAAAAGAAAAGACGGAGTAGGTCATCCATAAATTATCAAATAATGCCGTCAATTTCATTGAATAGTAAAAATTTACGGGATTGGTGCCAACATTAGAAATATTAACGTGAAGAGGGTATAAAATAAAGAATCAAAAGATATGAAGATGGCGTTCGAAGCGCGCCAAAGATTTAATTTTTGTTTCATTTATGTACGCCCACAATGACGCGCCTGCACCATATGTTTTTTCAGGCGAGCGGAGCACCATAGGCGTAACATTTTAGGGGACACCTGTTAAAAGTTAAGGTAACATTTAAATAAGCCTGCTGTCAAGCAGAAAATAATAAGCCATCACAAAATTAATGTAACTAGACACAAAAGAATAACTAAAAAAAAAATTTTTTTAGTCACAGTTCGGGAAAAAACCAATTTACGTTTAATTGATAATTGATTAGGGGATTAATAGAATGGAATATTTATTAACGCTTTTAGCATATACAAAAAAGAGACACAAAATACTGCACAAAAACTTGCAACTATTTAACAAGTTGTAAATAAATTATTAACAATAAAAAAATAAAATATATATTAAGTATTATGTCATATCATTTGTAATAAAATAATTTCCTAGAAAAGAAAACATTTAATCACCCAGATTAAAACTCACAATCAGTTAGGTCTTGTAAGATTCCATATAATTTTTTTTTTGATACATTTGATATTAATGAAATCTATTTTTTTATATGTATTTTCATTTGCCAACTTTGATATTCGACATAATAGAGTGTTTACACCGTAGTTAGTCCTATGATATGTAAGAAATATGTGTGAATTTCTAGGAGATCTTTGTGGACGATGGAGTACCACCAGCTGCAGTAATTCCAGAGAATTGATCATATTATTATCTATTTTAAGTAGAGTACAATATTAAAAAGTTGCATAATATCATCATAGTTACATTATATGTTATACCCAATTTATATGCAATAAATCTCAAATTTTGTTTGCAAACTTTAATTTTTACTGGTAGAATAGTATGGACACCATACTGGAACTGCATATTCCACTACAGATCCAACAATAGCACAAAATAAATCTTGCAACATATATTATTGAAATCTTTCAAAGTACGAATCATAAATCCTAACATTTTTATGCACTGCTTACAGCCATCTGTATACGATCCAAAAAGTTTAATTTAGAATCAAACCAAATGCCTAAGTCCGTAACCAAGAAGATTCTTTCTAAATTAGCCGAATTAACATTATAAGTGCAATGGATAGGATTATTTTTCCTAGTAAAAGAAGTAACTCTACATTTTTCGTCATTTAAGTATAAATAATTTTCATTACACCATTCAAAAAGTTGATCGATGTCATGCTGCAAATCTACTGTATCTTTTAAACAATTTATAATTTTATAGAATTTAAATCCGGTCGGTTTAAGATAGAAAAATTTCAAAATGTATAAAAAAAATTGACAGCTAACAGCACTTAAAATTTATATGGCAGACTAGCTCCTAAAAATTTAAGAGGGAAAGTTCAAACCGTAATTCTGTAACTGTTTGGGTTTTATGACATGTCCAAGATGAAAAATTGTCAGTTTTAAAAATGCTTCCATGTTGTTTTGAATGGTAATAGAACCGACTAATATTATTAAATCATAACGTACTCAATGATACGATTGAAATGAGGTATAGCAAGACACACCTTTCTATTTAAAAGTTCCAACATGGCGCTCGTCCGCCATTTTAACCATTGCTATTTGGTACGCCTACATTTTGTAACAAACAAATGAGCGTTTTAAAAGTTAGTAAGGGGGGAAGGAGGTACATTAAAGACGCGCACTGTTTTCTCATACACATGCTTTTAATATGACGACCATCAACTGTTTTTTTTACAGCAATGTGTAAAATGGATTATATCTTTATTTGCATAAGGAAATTACAATAGTATATTGTGCAACAAGTGTTGAAAATAACACTTTTCACACGAGTGTGAAGTTTGATAGCACGAGCTGTAGGCGAGTGACATAAATCACACGAGTGTGAAAAGTGATTTTCAGACGCGTTGCATACTATATTTTTTCTACGACTGCAAATAATATTGATATTATATAATATTTATTATAATATTATATCAAGCATCTTGTCTTTAAATGAAAATATTTATAGTTTACAAAGACCATACAAATACTTCTACAGCAATTTGTTTAACAAGTTGATGAGTAGGTATTGAGATGCCCGGGCTGGGACGACGCCCTACCCGGGGCGTCCTTTTAGGGTTTTGCCCTTAGTTTTTGGAGTTATTTTTTTCACATCTTTGGAAAAAGGCACCATTCACCGGCGGTCTCCTCTTATGGCTTTGCCCTCTATGGGGGGATCCATTTTTTCCATATTCGGAAAAGGGGAGCATCCGGAGATGTAGCCCTAAATTGGGACTCCTTTAGGCCAAAAGACCTGAAATGGGGCCCCTGGTACGGGGCCCATCTTTCATAAATTTTAAAATGGGACCCTCGAGGGGCGAAGCTTTTGAATGGGGCCCCCGGTGTGGGAGCCTCATATTTGACACATTTGGAAAAGGGGCTCTCCTCCTGGGGCGAAGCCTTAAAATGAGGCCCCAGGGGGCGAAACCCTAGAATGGGGCTTATGGTACGGGAGTTTCATTTCTTACATATTTAGCTCCGGGGGCGAAGCCCTAAAATTGGGCCCCATGCCTTAAAAGGGGGCCCATGGTATGAGATTCCAATTTCCACAATTTTGCAAAAAGTAGCTCCTGGGGGGGGTGAAGCCCTAAAATTAGGCCCCCTTTTTTAGAGATCTGGGAATGGGACTTCTGATGGCGAAGCTCTAAAACGGAGACGAAGCCCTTTAATCTACATACCCGAATAAGTATAAATGTCCAGTTTTCAAGAGCAGTTGTTAGTGCGTTTTTGTCTATTTTCAGGACAGTCGTAGAAAAAAGTATTTTCCGTTCGCCTTCTTTAGACTTTTGCAAAATTTAAAATAATAGCAACAAACGTATTTTCTTTTAGTTTGTACAACCGCAGTTTATGCCTATTCTTGATATTTTTTAGTTTGCATTAAAACTAAAACAATGTTATACATTTTACACTCATAAAGTTTAAATGTTTGATGATTATAGCTCGAAAACGAAATGTCTGAAAAACATGAGTTTAAAGCCGGTATCGACGTTCCAAAATATAATTAACTACCTACAGATTGTTAAAAACGTTGAGCGTAAGTACAAATGCACTTTTAAAATATTTTTTCCAATCCTAGCAATGCACGCCTCTGCTTCATAATCAGAGTTCTAGTTTTTCTGCTATTCGGATTGACTTCGTATATACTATACGATTATGAGTTTTTTTCAAAGACATATAAAACACAACAAACCGATACGGAAAAAACGCCGTAAACATGGCGGCCAGTTTCTTCTAGACGAGTGGCACCTACGCGACGTTGTCGGTATGTGCGAAAAGAGGGAGTACCGCTGATTTCGTGACCAATTTGAAGTGGTGAAGTAGTGACGTAGGGCCCAGTTTACATACCGTTTCTTTCGGAAAATAGGGTAATTTTTCAGCTTAATAACAATTGGAATTTTCTAATAGTATATTAAGATACTAGTTTTAAAAGACCATATTTTATCGCACGAGCACGAAATTAGGAAACGCATTTAAAGATCCTTTACACAAATAGTGCACTATGTAAAAATCGACCTCTCCTATTGGTCGATCCATCTCGTATTACGATATGTCTGCGTGATGCAATCGATTGCTATCAAGAGCTCTTGTAGTGTAGAGGTTTAGATCGTTAGGTTTCACCTGGAAAACGCGGGTTCGAACCCCGTTGCCTTTTTTATTATTAGTTTTTTTAAGATTATGTTTCTAAACAGCTCTTTTTCTTGATTTTGGGTATGACTTGGGTTAGATTGGGTTAGCACCTGGTTAGTTTTCTTTTCTTGAGCCCCCGTAGCGAGCGAAGCGAGCGGAGGGCCGTGCGGATCGACCAATGGGAAAGGCCGATTTTTATACAGTGCACTATTTGTGTAAAGGATCTTATAATGCTTAGGAAACAACCCGCTTGCGGGGAGTTTCCTAACGTGCGAGTGCGCTAAATGTCTTTAAAAACGTGTATTTTATACCAGTTTTCTATTTTGCATGCTTTTTAATGAAGAACATTAATTTATTCAAGTCGCGATCAAAAGTTGGACGGACATCTTGTCACTTTTCACGTCTGTATTATTAGGAATCCCATTCAAAACGGCGGCGTCGAAATTATTGGTAGTGACCATTGACATTGACGAATTTTGTTAATATCATAGCAAGCAGTCAACAAAAATAGTGATTTGCGTATCGAAAAGACTTCTTTATGATACCAAAATAGAAACAAATGTTTTTTTTTCTTTATTTAGACACTGTGAAAAGACGCTTTTGACCATTAGAATGTTGCGCAATTGTTTGGTTATGCCACAAAAATGACCCAATGTTCGACTATTGAGGAGCTGAAATGTAAATATTAGGAAATTTTCGGCATCTGACGCACAATGTTACCAAAGGTTTCACCTTTTCTTACGAGGTAACTCGATTCGGGGGCTTAACCAACAAGAACTAATCCGAGCTAACCCAAATTAATGTAAAAAATAAATGTTCCATTTCACGTATAATAGCCAAGGGCGCAACCACACAAAATTAACCCCAACTAACTCAAGGCATGCCCAATATAAAAAAAAATTGTCAGTCAAGAATGCAAATATAAGGTTTTTTTTATCTTGGGCATGCTTTGGGTTACTTTGGGTTAGTTTTGTTTGGTTGCGCTCCCGAAGCGAGCAAAGGACCATGCGTACAACCATTTTTTAACATTTCAGCTCCTCAAAAGTCGAACTTTGGGGCTTTCTTGTGGGATAACCAAACAATTGCGCAACATGTTAATGGTCAAAAACGCCTTTTAAGAATGTCTAAATATCATGATTTCAGTATATTGTATTCGTTGCTTGGCAACATGCAATAACTGTACGTACAACATTTCCGTTCTAGGACGGGAATATAATATTTCTGTCCTATTTAAATACCTTGTTTGTCAGATCTGGCGTTTATCAAAAGCAAGATTTAGCTGTAGTTTCCGCAGTTACGTAATAAACTTCAAGCTCGCTCGATTCAAAACTTGATATTAGGTCTGTTCTAGCAGCGATTTCAAACGGTTTCAAACCGTCCGGAGGTTGCGCATGACGATATAAGCGTTGCTTATATGGCTATGCGCAAACTCCGTACGGTTTGGAACCGTTTGAAATCGCTGCTAGAACAAACCTATTATATTGAGAAATTTAAAACACCGTTTTTTTTAGAGTAATATTTTTCTCTATTTTTATAAATACGTATTCTAATTATTAATATGCTTATGTGCAACTCGTAGGAAAAGCACATTCCTGGACTCTGTGTTGTTGGCCAACTGCGCCTCGTCCAGCAATTACCACAATCGTCCAGGAATGTTTTGCTTTTCCTTCTAGTTACACAATATACTGTTTTACAAAATTCCATTTGTTGTTACGCTGAAAATTTATCAAAAATAGGTATCACTTAATATTTTTTTGCGTTTTCTATTTGATTCAAGATTTATATTATTTATGTTTATATATTATAATCTGCACGGTATACTTTAAAGCGAAAAATATATATTTTGACATGCTCTATTTTCTAATAATTGTAATTTTTCTGTTACGTTATTAAAAACAAGCTGCCGATTTTCCATGATACAGACATACTCTTAGTATACTAAGTAGTATACTAGTACTTGCCTACTATTTTATAAGAAAGGAAAGAAGAAGGGGAACAATGTTGGCGTGTTCATATTTAGTAAACAAATCGGTCTACTAATTTTTTATATGTCTTTGGTATTTAACCATTTACATAACTTTAGCAATTTATTATTGTTAAATGTATATAAATAAAGTCAATAAACGATTATTTGCAATAAAAATTACTAAAATGTTTCTCCATATTTGCTTATATATCAGAATTTCTTTCAAGCAGTTATTGCAAATATGCGCCTTTCATTAATTTAAAAATATTTCGGGGCCCAGAAAAGGTTGCATAATCACATGTATAATTTCTTTTTTGTCATACGCTCCCAAAAATAGCTATTTTACGGACTCATTTGAGTCCGTAAAATGCTTCTTTTTAGGCCTAGTCCCTAAAAGTCGTCATGGCAACCTTTACGGACTATTCCAAAATTCCTGAATATGTCTAAATGTCAAATTTCGAATGACTTGACAAAATTGTCAAATAGTTGCTAGGATATCAAATTCTAAGCTAACTTTGTCCTACATTATGATTTCAAAAATTTTGGTAAATTTGCAAATTAGGTGTTCTGAAGAATTGCAAAAAGCGTATAAATAAAAATTTTATTTTGAGAGCTTATAACAAAAAATAGTGTTTGTCACGTTATCGTAAATGAAGTTTTTCAGGACTCATCTGCTATTCCGCAATTCCGAAACAGTAATGATTCATCCTGAAAAACTCCATTTTAGGTACTTGTAACAAAAATAACTATTACCACCACCAATATTTTTCCAAAATTTGCAATTATTTTCGAACTTTTCACTGTCGAAATCAGTGGCCTATTTCAAATTCAGGGCGCTAAGGTTCCCATAATTAGGAAATATTTCTTTAAAGGGCACATGTGTGAATGTCTGGATAATGAAGAAATTAAAAAAGGTTTAAAAACCGAAAGCCATGTTTTAAATACAACTATATTGAAAATAGGCTATAAGAGATGGGGATTTTTAATTTTGTTAATCAAGGAATCCAAATAAATCACAAAGATTCCTCCTAGCCGATTGACCATTTACTCATCTAAAGTGATAATATAAATGAAAATCTCAAAGGGATTTGCTTGAATATTAAAGATCTACGTATAATTTTATTTCAAGGAGCTAGAAAGTAGCAAAATCTAATATATATTTGAGAATTTCAGTGATTTACTCAGGTTTGAGTTTTTACTTTTTGTAATAATTCAAGAGCGTTAGATTAAGGTTTATATTTCGTTATTTATTGGCATGAACGTCAGGGTAATTAGTTTCATTGAGCAATTCATAACAAAAGGGAAAATAGCTAGAATTTTAAGTTATACCTATAGCTCTATTTTTATTAGTACCATATGCGAAAATCCACTAATAGAATCCAGCGCTGTCTCCGAGAACTTTTGATCAAGACGTCGAGAACTATCATATTATGTCTATACTTTTGAAAAATTACCCAAATTCAAGAAAAGCATGAATCAGTTCATAATACCTTATCAATTTAAAACAGAGTTGAAAAAATAGAATAATATTCATTTTGGTACGATATAAGATAAAACTTTTTTTTTATGTATAAGATAAAAAAAAACTTAAAATTTAAAAAAACATGAGAGTATCCACCGCATCATTAAAAATATGTGCCTTTTGCAAAAACTCATTTCATTTTAAACATTATATAGATTTAGAAAATTACAGTGCAATATCATATCCAATATCACGCTTGAACGCCGCAAAACAACGCAAAAATTAAAATAAAATATCTCTGTTGAGTTTCAGTAATGCATGGAAGCAAAAACGTGTGTTAGTGCTAAAAATTATATTATAACGAATATTAGGCTCCATTTGTTATGCAACTTGCGCAAATTTCACAATTCTGAATGTTAGCATGAAATATATCGTTGGTTATGCATCATATATCAAAAAAATATATTGGGGTTCGTCAAGGCTTTAAAAGTAATATTATGAAATATGATGGTAGAACAAATTGACAACAATGAGAGTTACACTGTAAAAAAAAAAACAGATAAAAGCTCTTTTAACTCTCCAGTATTCTTTAAAAATATTGGTACTTACTCAGTAACATGCTCTTAGGCATAGGCTAGCCTCTAGCTAATCATTTCTAACAGTAACAGTTAGATTGCAGCAAGGACAAAATACGGCTGTTTTTCATGGTTATCGCACGAATTATTTACTCTGGAGATCAAAGATATTCCATGCGACCGTTGATTATTTATTTCAATTTTTCGGCCGTTGGTATTTTTTTAATTTACTTTTGTTAAGCGATATTTACTTGTCTGCCTCCTGTTACTTAAAAATATTAAGTGAAAAAGCGGCATAATCATTTAAATGGTTTTGGTCGAAGGCGATTCTGTGCAACAATCCACCATGGCTTATAATACACGCGGTACACGAAAAAAAACTGCACTTAATGATGCAAACAAGCCACTTTGCACAGGTTTTGCCTGAACCTAATAGGTTGTTTTGACCCGTAGTTCTTAAATTTTCATTCCTTAGGATTCCGGTTGGGGGGGAGGGGGGGTAAATTTAACAAGTAAAATATTGAAATTGGTAAATCTTTAAGTAAATAAATCCAGAAAGGCGTCCTTAGACTCATTATCATAATATTTTTACCTTATAAAGGCAATCCTAATATCAGAATACGCATTCGGAAGTCGAGTTAAGTGGCAATTTTTTTAAATGACAGCTGAAAAGTAATACTTGCCGACTGTCGACAACTCCAAATATTGATGTGTTGGGTATTATTTTATAGGTTTTTAAGGCCGCTGAATACGTTCTAGTCTTAAATATATGATTATATACACCTTTTGGTCTGTTCTCAGTAGACCTACCCTTTATGTGACCGGCCTGGTACGCAGAACGTTTGATGTGTTGGATCAGTGCACCGCGTGTTGAAGGAATGGCTATCAAGTGCTTGTGTTCGGTCGCAAATAAATGGTTTCTTGCCTGATCAACACTTGTACATGTCTCATCCCGAACACCATACTACGCTACTGTGTATTTTTCTAAAGCCTGTACAAGGTCATCATTTGGCTCATCTGGCAATGGCCAGGCAAGCCTTATAAATGCCTTCGTGGCCGAATCGTCCTACCTAGCAAACCAAACTGAACACTTTCTCTTGGTTTCAAAGTAAGACACCATCTCGCAGCCAGTGTATGCATGGAATTCTCTCAATGAAACTGATCTCGCTTCTCCTAGATTTTCTGCGATGGTGGGAATATTGATGTATCGACGTTGAAGCCCAGACCCAAAAAGAATATGAAAGTCCTTGATGTCCTTCTCTTTCAGTTCAAATAAGAATAAAACTGCCAACAGGAGAACATCAGTGTCACTGCTCCGGATCACCACACGTTTAGCACCATACGGCGCCATATTCTTGGTATGTAAGATAAGGCGGCTATCTGCTTCCTCCATATGGCTACATACAACACCGAGCAACTGCTGGAACCAACTTTAGACGGTAATATTTTATCGGCTACATTTGTCACAATATGTATATCATCAGGACTGTTTGCAAGTGCTTGGGCTAGGTAACTGAACAATTCCATTTTGCTCATGTGATTATGAATGTATTCATCCCAATTAGTTGGTAGAGTACCTGGACAAATAAATTTGCATAATATTAATTTATTCAGGTATGCCAATGTGGAACTTACCTTTTGGTGTGGGATCTTGACGACGAAGACCAGAACGTCTCCTGTTGCGCATAGCGCTGTTAAGGCTTGTTTCTAAACACATGTCCCATGCTATATCAACACCCTTTCCTCCTACATTTATGGCAGAATTTCTCATGTGATGCTACAGCTGCACGACATATTCCTTAAAGCTTTTATACCAGAACGTGGCTTAACATTGTGTGCCAGTACAGCACCATCAAGTACCAAGCCGTCACAAACATCGAGAGTTGCTGTTTGAGGGGCCAGCTTCTCAAGGAAATATAAAAGCTGGACTTTTTCTCCATTTCTCATATCCCCGTTTAGCGACAGAAATGTAGGTCACATTTGATTTCCATGAGCAAAAAAACTGTTTAGATCTAGATCCCGAGCAGTGCTGACTATAAAGACCTAAATAAACAAAACAGATCAGCGACATTATTCCTGCCACAAAACGTGGTATTATGCAAGCTGCAACTCGAATACTCGCATCGGCCGAGGACGCAACAATGCCCAAGGCGCATTACATGTGCTGCCAACGAGTTCTACTGTTGACGCGCGTATAGAAAAAAGAGTCTTGTCATAGGGACAAAATAAATGAGTGCGTGCACCGTTATAGGTTAATAGGGGTTTTAGCACAGCTAGTGCAATGGCAACGCGTTAGGTTTGTGAAGCAGGTGGTCCCGGTTTGACAAATTGTTTGTTTTTAAGTTTTTTTTCTCAATGTTGGGTATGTTTTTCAATTAATTACAAAAAAAATGAGTTTTGGTTTGGGTTAGTTGGTTTTGTACTTTTTCTCAATGTTGGGTTTAGTACGGATTCAAGTTGGGTGTTGTCGTATGTTTTGGAAACATAATTGAATTAAACTGCGTTGCCGGCTCTTTACCCTTCCTACGAATAGAATCTTGCCTTTTTAAACGCCAGATATAAAAATCAGAAAAAAAAATTGTTCCGACACTGTACAGCAGCAGGGTTGACCTGAAACTGACATAAAGTTTTGCTGCTACCCGCTTTTCCTGTAATCATCACACTCATAACTTCTACAATATTACCCATTCTAGCGGCTTTATGACTGTAAAATGTGTTAAATCGTCGTTTTATGATTACAGATGTATTCAGCGACCTCAAAAACGTATAAAATGATACCCAACACATCAACATTTGTAGTTGCCGAAAATAGGTCCTTTTTCAGCCGCTATTTTGAAAAGTCTAAACACGCCTTTCTGCATTTATTTTCGCATTTCCATATTTTTCTAGAGAAATTTACCCCTTCTCCCTCAAGGACGAATTCCTAATGAATGAACATTTAAAAACTACGGGTCAAATCATTCTATTAGATCTATAGAATACCTGTGCAAAGCGGCTTGCTTGCATCATTATACGCCTTTTTCTTCAAAATTTGGTTGTACCGCTAGCACTATTATTAGTGCCGGGACAATATGCTTAACTAAGACAGATATTATCTAAAAAAAAACAGGTCCAATAAATAATGCAACAATTGCTAGAACTGCTTCGGTATGTCTCCGAGACTTTCTATGAGACAATATTATAAAAGTTAAGCCTGCAGTAGTCGCGCTAATATTTAGGATAGAACGGTCGCGTGCGGACTCACACTCCGCACACCTAAAAATATGATATTTTGGTTTCTATTGCATTTTTTGATAAATAAAAAAACTTTTTAAAAACAAACTTTTATTATGATTATTAGAAGAAAATTAAATTAAATTAGTTTGAAGCTAAAATTAAATTAGCGTATCAATTTCAATTGACTAAAGGCTTGTCGTTTAAAGAACACATTGACATTTAGTTTGGTACAATTAATGGATATCTGGCGACAGCTATTACAAAAACTGTTTCTCCGTGATCACGAAAATTCCTGTAGGTATATCAATTTTCAATCGATTCGAACCATAATTAGAATTTGTCCGTTATATTGTATCCGCTATTTTTGAATTTCAAAAATGTGTCAGCAATTTCGTAATTCTTGGCCCGAAAACCCCCTGATGTAAATTATCAATTGAATCGGACAATTTATTCGCCATCTTGAATTTAAAAAAATTGAATATGTTAAATTGTATTGTCATGCAAACTATGTAAGAATACCAAATTTAAAGTAAATCGCACATTTACACGTGGTTCTAATTTAGTCTGCATGATTTGACCTCTGAATAAAAACTAGAGCGTAAACAGTCGCGCGTGGACTCACAGTCCTCAACTTAAATTTTCAGAAGACAACTGCACTCTGCCAATTGCAAATCGATGCTAATCGATTCGTCGGGTTGAGCCGAGAAGCTACTGAGAGGGGCAGTGACACACTGCTGCGGAAATCGCAAATATCGCCAAAAACAGACGCGTGCGGAGTGAGAGTCCGCGCAGGCTTAACAAATATTTATATAGATCATATAAAATCAAAGTACCTATGTGAAAGTGATATAAAACCTGTTGACACTAGTAAAGTAACATTCTTATTTGGAATCATATACCACCAGCCATTGCTAAACAGGTAAAGAAAATATAATGAATTTTTGAGAACCAGTGGCACTGGAATAGACGCTATTTATTCCACAATGTCCTCGACCGGTTTCACTTTCTTATACATAGCTTACCATGAAATCGTAAAGAACGTAAAAATATTATTAAGTAGGCAGCATACATTTTTGGAAAACTGGCATAAAATAATAGTACTAAGTCCCGACCCAACCGTTGCGTTGGTGAACGCTTCATTTCAGATAGGATATTCCTTCAAAACCAGCCAAATATAGCATAGAGATCTTTTTATTATTAGATTCAAATAGCATGTAGACTTTCAAGTATCTGCTAGAACTCGAGCAGGAGCATTTCTTAATTAACTATGAACTGATTTTCTGGTTTTGCACTATCAGTATAACTAAAAATGATTTTAATTTTAATTACCGATAATATTTGGTAGATAAGTCAGACAGAATAAAGAGCATTTTCTTTGATGTAATAAACTCTAGAAGAAATAAATGCATTAATTCTATAAGGAACCATCTAACCTTCCCTATTATTCGTCGTGGTTATTTATGCAGCAGCTAAGGGCTTGACCAATCTATATATGGCAGATGTCACATATTTCGTTGTGTATCATCATCAGAAGGATTAGGCAGTTTTTCGTATAAAATCAGAAAAAAACAATGACGAATAAAGATATTTTTATTTCAAATCTGTTTCATTGTTTAGTAATAATATTTAACTACATTTGTGTTTTTGTTGGGACTCTATATTCGAGTAAAGCTGGAATTATAGACTAACATAACATAAGCATACCATAGACATAGCATAGCATAAGCACATTACAAGAAATGGTCGGTTTATAAATGGGCTGGTGTTATGTTGCGCCTCGAAAATACTAACCTTACAAATTTCATAATTTTGTTTTAAAGAAGTATATTATCGAGTCTTAAGTATATTAATTTAAAATCCTTACCATTCTCAAAAAGAACAAGCATTCAAAAAGCCAAAACATCAAACTTTATTGAACATTGCATATGTCATTTTCTCACAAGGTAAATACAATTAAAATTCTGTGTTTTCATTGGTCGAACATAGCATAAGAAGTTGAAAGTTAGTCAACTTCTTATGTGAAGCTTATGTTGTGTCTTATATTATGTCGATCTATAAACTGCCTAACTTAAATATAAATGTTTAACTTCTTATGCTTATGATATGCTTATGATATGTCAATCTATAAATCCAGCTTAAGGGTTATTCGATAACCATATTGACCAAACGTTGTTTTTGCGTCTCATGAATCACGAATTACGCATAATCTATAGCGGGACAGATGAATGGGAATGCGAATGCTCTTAATTTTGTGGGTAATGATCATCGCGAATAACTATTTACAATATTGTGTGGCAAACTAACATAGTCAAGGTAGATAACCAAGCTGGAACCTGCTGCAAACGCACTTAAATAGAGTTCTATCCACAATACCAACACTGAATTTCAAAGAACACGTAGCTAATTTAATATATGGTACGCAGAAAAGTCAGGAGTTACCAAGCATGATTTTGAAAATAATCATAGAAAAACAATTAAATATTTAAAACTTCTTTATAAAGTCAGGAGAGATGGCCCTTAAGCGGGCCTTGAGCCTAGGCCTTAAATTGGGCCCGTTGTGCCCCCGACAATGTGACAGTTTATCGTGGGTTCCGAACCCCGGTCGCGTATTGGCATTGTTTACTATGCTGCAACGCATACATATCGTTGCAGCGCGGTAAAGAATGACCAAACACCACGCGGCCTTTATGCAGACAAAGCTTACGCCAAGTCCTAGGTGAGCGATTTACGGGCCGTCCTACGTGAGCGATTTGCAGCTAACGCGAATCAGTGGCGATGCCGTGCGACTATATTAATTTTTCGTACGGCATCGCCAGAGCTTCGCGTTCGCGTTCACTGCAAATCGCTCACCTAGGACCCCCGTTACAGTCGACGCGAACGCGAAGAACTGGCGATGCCGTAAAAAAAACAGGTCCAATAAATAATGCAACAATTGCTAGAACTGCTTCGGTATGTCTCCGAGACTTTCTATGAGACAATATTATAGAAGTTAAGCCTGCAGTAGTCTTGCTAATATTTAGGATAGAACGGTCGCGTGCGAACTCACACTCCGCTCAACAAAAATTATGATTTTTTTGTTTCTATTGCATTTTTTGATAAATAAAGAGACTTTTTAAAAACAAACATTAAGCACTGGCGATGCCGTACGAAAAGTTGATATAGTCGCACTGCATCGCCACTGATTCGCGTTCGCGTTCGCTGCAAATCGCTCACCTATGACCGGGCGTTACTCCGTCTCAGCACCGACTCGCGTTCTGACGTGGTAAGTTTTGTGTTGCGAATGCCACGGTGTTCTCGAGGCATTGTTTACTACGTTGCAGCGGCTACCACGCAAATTATATGTATACCTTACCGATTTGTGAGTTTTACAGCACTAGACTATAAAAATAACATTACCATATACTAGCACAAAAACCAGTCTATTACCTATACCATGTAAAAACACAAAAAATGCAAAATATACCTACTTAGCAAGTCTGGTCATGCTACAGTTTTTTTTTATTTTAGATAAAAATTCATTTTTAGACAATATAGGTATAAATATACGAAGGTAGATTCCTAGTGTGCATTTCCATGCGATTTTACATAAGGTCTATTAACACCAGGATGCTGTATCCAAACTTTGTAAAAATAAAATTTTACTCAATATTCTTCCCTTTAATCAGTTTCGTTGTTCATTAAGAGTTTTTTCTTGCATTTGAGAATAACCGCTCCTATGGCACCGACGAGACGCCGATTTTGCGACTATGGTAAGGTACTTGTATGTAACTTTAAATCAATTTGGAAATCGGACCTTTAAGTCATTTCAAATTTCTAGCGGGTTTTCTTGCAATCTACCCACGGGACTTTTCAAATAGACTGATATTTCATCGGATCTATTAATTTCCAATTTTTATACAGAAAGAATAAGTACCTATATATCTACATATCTACAATGAAAAAGGTTTAGATACATCGATAAAAATACATCGATGAATTGAGAAACACTGAAAGTTTTGGATGCATCGGGTAAAGTCGATGTATCGAATTGAAAATATCGATGTTTCCGATGCATCGATGTATATCGAGCAACACTATTTCACGCCGCCGCCGCCGCGCGCCCGCTTAACGAAACGATTGAATCGAATTAGCATTTAAAGATCCTTTACACAAATAGTGCACTATGTAAAAATCGACCTCTCCTATTGGTCGATCCATCTCGTATTACGATATGTCTGCGTGATGCAATCGATTTGTATCAAGAGGTTTAGATCGTTGGGTCTCACTTGGAAAACGCGAGTTCGAATCCCGTTGCTTTTTTTTTATTTTTTTTTAAGATTATGTTTCTAAACAGCTTTTTTCCTTCATTTTGGGTATGTCCTGGGTTAGCACCTGGTTAGTTTCCTTTTCTTAAGTCCCCGTAGCGAGCGAAGCGAGCGGAGGGCCATGCGAATCGACCAATGGGAAAGGCCGATTTTTATATAGTGCACTATTTGTGTAAAGGATCTTATAATGCATCGAATTATCACTATTGTCGGTTTGTAAAGAGTAAAGAGTTACAATACATGTTCAGGTTGCAAAGGTCGCAAAGAAAATGTCCGTCGAAAGTAATATTTTGGTATCACTGCAAAAATTAAGTGGATATGGTGTTAGATTATATTAGATTACAGATTGGGAGAGATGGCCTTTGAGCCTACTTGTCACCGCGACCCGACGGATCTATTGTGACTCTCTCCATATAATAGAGCTTCATCCAGTTTTGTCTTTCTGATTAGACCCCACAACCTTGATAGTGGCTCCGTCGTGTAGCTATTAGCTTCTGGTTTAGGTACGCCAAGCAGTTGGGAGCGCACACTCGATAAGCCTTCACAGTGGCATAGCACGTGAGATGCCGTCTCCTCCTCCTCCTGGCAGAACCTGCATTCGCTATTTTCTGCCAAACCTATGACGCTTAGGTGCTTTTTCAGCCGGCAGTGGCCCGTCAGCAGACCCACCATTATCCTGACAGCCTTCCTGCCGTAGCTTAGCAGCTCTGTTGATAGTTTGGCCGATGGACCTATTATAAATTCCTTGGCCTGTCTTTGTCCCAAAGTGTTGTTCCACCATTTTCGGGATTCTTCTGCTATCCATTTCTTTATGGCTGTTTTAGCTATTGGTTTGGCTATCCCGCAGAACAGTTCTGGTCCTATCATGTGCCTAGACGAGCCTTCTCTGGCTATTTCGTCAGCAATTTCAGTACCTTGATAGCCTTCATGCCCAGGTACCCATGATAGTGTCACTCTATGTTCACTTCCTATGTCATTCAGAGCATTGTGGCAGTCCAGTACCAATTTCGATGTTATTTTGTTGGATTCCACGGCTTTTATTGCTGCTTGGCTGTCGGAGAAGATCGCAATTGTTGTTTTGTTGCAACTGTATCTTCTTTTTATTTCCTTTGCACACTGTTCTATTGCTGTTATTTCCGCTTGGAACACTGTCGCTAGTTTGCCCATGGAAATCGAAATTCTTGTTTTCGTCCTTGGTTCATATATTCCGGCTCCTACTCCTTCCCGTGTTTTTGAGCCGTTGGTGTACCAGGTCACATTTGCCCTAATTGGGGGGCCATTTTTCCAATCATTCCTGTTTGGAATATGTATCGAGTACTTTTTGACAAAGCTGTACTTGGCTATGGTGCTATCCGTGGGCAATCCCAGGATGTCATCTGCCTTGATTTCTTTGTTTAGCTTCTCTTGTTTGGTATTATGTCTACCTATAATCGGTTTTTGGCCTTGTGATAGCCTGTATGTGACGGAGCGTGCTTCGCCCTGTATGTATGTTTGGATTGGTGGTAGGTTTAGTAGGACTTCTAGAGCCGCAGTGGGCGTTGTGCTCATGGCTCCAGTGACGCACAGGCATGCTAGCCTTTGAACGCGACTTATTTGCCTTTTTGCCTCCGCCTGCATGGTTCTTGTCCACCATACTACTGAACCATACGCTATCATTGGTCTTACCACTGCTGTGTATAGCCACAGTGTCATTTTGGGATTTAGGCCCCAATTCTTTCCGCACATCCTTCTGCATCTTCCTAGCGCAACTGTGGCTCTAAGAGTTGCTTTTTGGATGTGTGGTTTCCAGGTAAGCCTCTGGTCAAATATGTCTCCTAGATATTTTGCTTCCTTGGAAAAAGATATTTCTTCTCCATTTATCGCCAGTGGTTTTAGTCCTGTAAGGGCTCGGATTCTGGTAAATGGAATGATTATCGTCTTTTTTGGATTAACTGATAGCTGTTCAGCTTTACACCAGTTCTCCACTATTTTGAGAGCTTTTTGGAATCTCTCTGAGAGAGTTCTGGCAAATCTGCCTCGTACTACAATCGTTAGGTCGTCTGCATATCCTAGACAGTTAAAGCCTTCTGCAGACAGTTTTTGTAATAAGTCGTCCACTAATATGGCCCATAGTAGCGGAGATAGAACTCCCCCCTGGGGGCATCCTCTTCCCACCGCTGCCTTTGTGGTTGTTTCTCCCAGAGTGGCTGAGATTATCCTGTGCTTTAGACTAGTTTCTATCCAGTGCTCTCCTTTCCAACGCGCTTATGATAGAGTCTGTTGAGGAGTGATTGAAAGCCCCTTCTATGTCCAGGAATGTGGCTACGGCAATCTCCTTGTCCTCTAAGGACCTTGAAAGAAGCCTATTTAGGTCGTCCAGGGCTAGGTCTGTCGACTTTCCTGGTTGGTAAGCATATTGACGTTCACTTAGTGGGAACGCCTGTAGAGTATTATCCCTGATGTACCTATCTACTAGCCTTTCCAGGGTCTTGAGCATAAAAGAAGATAGGCTTATGGGTCTATATGACTTTGGTGTGCGGTCCAAGATTCTGCCAACTTTCGGCAGGTATAGGACCCTTACCTGATGCCATAGACTAGGTACAACGCCCCAGGCTAGACACCCTCTAAATATTCTGCATAGGTGTGGTAATAAGATGTCCTGACCTTTTTGCAGAAGTATGGGGTGTATTTCGTCTAGGCCTGGTGACTTAAATGGTTGGAATTGGTTTATGGCCCATCTAATCCTCGCAGGTGTTACTACCTCTTTAACTATTTCCCACTCCTGTCTACCTGGTCTTTGTGGCCTTGGCTTAGGCGGAAGGTCAGATGGGCCTGTTAATTGCATTGCTGTCGGAAAGTGTGCCTTTAGGAGCAGTGTTAAACTTTCCTCAGCTGTTTTGGTGTACGTGTTGTCCTCCTTTTTAAGGAGCTCGACATTGTTGTTTGTGTTTTCTTTTGCTAGGACTTTGTGAATTCGGGCGCATGCTGGGGTCTCATTTACCCTTTCGCAGAACCTTCTCCACGAATCCCGTTTGGCTTTTCGTATCTCTTTATTATACTCTGTTAGTTTTGACCTGTAAAGATCCCAGTCACTGGTTGCTTTGGCTTTATTAAATAGCCTTCTGACGGTTTCCCTCAGCGTTCCGAGTTTTCCGTTCCACCAGACTGTGCTATCTTTTTGTTTCCAGGTTTTAACTGGGCAACTGTCCTGATATGCCGTAGCTATTGCTTCGCTAATCAGCTGTACTGTGACTTCTAAATTTTCCGCGTCCTTAACCTTGGCTGTTACCCTTTGTAGACCTTCTTCGAGGGATTTTGAATATCCTACCCAGTTTGTGTCACGGGGATTTCTAAACCGTATTGCTTTAGGGGAGGGGATTTTAAAATCAAAGCTAATATGCCTGTGATCAGAGCAGGATGGTTCATCTGACACCATCCAATTGTGGATCATGTCGCTCGCCCTGTTAGAACTTAAAGTCACGTCAAGGACCTCCTGATGGGCTCTCGTTACGAATATTGGTTCGTTGCCTACATTGGCAATATTTAAACCTTCTGTTAAAATAAATTGTAATAAGGACTCACCTCTTCCATTGACGTTCGTGCTGCCTCACATCGTGTGCTGTGCGTTAGCATCACATCCTAGAATGAGTTGGAGCTTCTGTCCCTCACAGTAGGATATAACATCCTTGAGCATCTGCGGTGGTCATTTTTGCTCCTCTCCTGGGAAGCAGGCGGAACATGCAACTATGCTTCTTCCACTTTCCTTCGTGGGTAGTGACAGGATAGCTGTAACAAAATCACCCGAGCATAGCCCCGGGATTAAAGTACATTTAAAACTATTATTATGAATGATACATGCACGAGGTTTATTAGCTGACCTATCGTACAGTAACTTACCTTGGGAGGGCTTGAGGCCTACAATTTTCCCTTCGTTGATCCAAGGTTCCTGCAGGAGGGCGATGTCGAGGCCTTCAAGTTCAAATCTGCGACATAGCACGGCCGAGGCGGCCTTTGCATGTTGCAGATTTGCCTGCAGGAACTTGAGATTGCCCTCTACTTCGAAGACTCTTCTGGAGTGGCGGATATGGTGTTGCCAACAATGACGCGTTTAAATATGAAAGTAATTTTACTGCTATTATTAGAGCAAAGAGTGGCTATTCCGACAAGAAGGATGCATCCTTTTACAATGTCTGGTGTGCAAATTGGGTACAATCATTCAGCCAGGAGACATCTACAAACTGGATTGTACGATAGACGTATCCAAATATTCAAAAGTATCATTTCAAAAAGTTTGCAAATGTCAGCACAATAGTTTTGACAAAGTTAAGAAAAGGAAACGTGATGATACCAGGCAACGGGATAAACGATGCGACGCGACTATCGCAATTATATTTAAAAAAATTAACCGCCATACAATAAGGAACGATCCTTTATTAAAAGAAGAACTGGATGTGCATATACAAGTAAGTAAATCCCGATTACTACAATATTAGATTGTCTGCGGAGTGCGGAGTAGTCTAACTGTGTGTATAGCTATAAAAATATTATGTTTGAAAATATTACCTACCTATATTGTCTAATAATGGATCACAGACAAGGGGAGAGACACTTAATTAAATGATAAAAAAGGTACGAAGTAATAGACGAGGAAAGGAAGGTCGATGCTCTCTCTCTGGCTTCACCAAAGGTGAATGTAGAGGGCGCGATTAGCTTGGGCCGCCAAAAGCGCGAGAGGTTTGAATGTTTCTTTGATTGCTTTATTGTTATATTTTAGCCATTCTAATGCGGTGAGGATCTTTTAATTCTATTATGTATTCGTATGACCAATTTTAAAAAGGATGAGTTTATCCGATGTTCAAAAAATGTTTTAGATAAATGTTCACACAAATACATAATAAAATTTTAAAAATCTCCACCTCATCAAAAAGGACAGAGCATAAAAGTCGCTGATATAAGAAGATTGCCATTTAAAAATGCTCAGAATTAATTTATGTATTTTCAAAATTTTAGTTTGACAAAACCTAAAACGAAAAGTTCTTCGAAACAGTATTGAAATAATCTATCGTAGACAATAGACAAGGAATGTTAATCGAAAAATGCATACATATTTCATAAAACTATATTCATTAATACAAATGAATCAGTTGAAATTAATAGTCAGTGTAATACAAACCATAATAAGTGAATTCAAGACATGCCTACCATATTTACTTACTTAAAATTAAAAATCAATAACCATTAGAAAAAATTCAAACAAATCTCACAGTTCATTATGCAAATACAAAATTATATGTCTGATGACGCACAAACTTTTACAAGATAAGGGACGAAGGAAAATAGTGCATTTTTTCAACTTCATCTTCTCTTAATCCACAAACAATGCAAGCAGCTTCAGCAGCCATAATGCTGTTTGTTTCGTCTCCAAAAAACATAGGGGGGATATTCTGTGTTTGCCCTATTAAGTAGTCCACTGATCCACTCCACTACTTACACAAATTAACGTTTCAATCACAAGATGAATGAAAAAGTATATCTTTAGATTCTTTCAAGCAAAAATTTGTGAAATTAACACAAAAAATATAAGGAAACACCAAACTCAAAAGTAAAACTGTCATAGTCATACTCGTCATTGTCTAGTATTCAGCTGTTTAGCTTCTAACTCAGAATTCCAGGAGTTAGGCAAAGATGATTTGTTTTTGCAACAGTGTCGACTCGACTTTAGTTCCATCTACAATCACCTTTGGTCATGCTAGATAAAGAGAGAGCTATACGGAAATGCATTTAAGTAAAAGAGATGGCATGAATGTAACATATTTTCAATGTTACTTAACTGTCTCTTCGTGGTTTCTCTCTTAGTAGGGTGTAGATTAAAACTAATTTTGACTTTGCCTCCCACTTCGGTGTCACAAGCGGATTTTTTCAGGGTATTACATGATAAGGTAACCCTTATTCCGGAGGTAATACAAAATTAGACTGTGCAAAAGGGCACTATCATCAAAAATCGAGATATTGATACCACCGTATAGAGAAAAACAAAGTTATTTTTTGGTCCAAAGCACAAAAAGGTCTTTGTAGGGAGTATTTTTTTATAACTATTTTAAAGAAATCATTTCAATTAGCCCTTATGGCCGAAAATAATTTTAAAGGTAAATATCTCGGTTTAAGCCGAGCAAAAATTTGGTTAACAAGTGGTCTTTTTCAAATATAACATTAATTTGACAAAAAAGGAAGGTCTAAATGAGAAAATACTATTCTTTATAAAAGTTTCGCCTATGTCTTGACCAGGTAATAGAGCAACACATATAATATATGATTATAGACTTATTAACATTTGTTTTAATTAATTTGTATTATAAAACTTCTTGTTAGGTGTCAATTTGCAATCTGCCATATTGTATATCTGCTTTCATCAAAGAATTAATAAGTTTATGTGTTACGTATTATAAAGTATCTATCTAGTAAATTTGGAAGAAATATAGAAATTTTTTGCGTTTTATTATATAGGTATACATACATCTGT
Organism: Pissodes strobi; assembly: GCA_016904865.1. Lineage (NCBI taxonomy): Eukaryota > Metazoa > Arthropoda > Insecta > Coleoptera > Curculionidae > Pissodes > Pissodes strobi. The sequence continues at coordinate 46,216 of MU185992.1, forward strand.
TTCCGGTGAATATATCTGGGTAAGTTGTAAATTTTTGTTTAAAATTTTACTTACCCAAGAATCAGAGAGCAAAAATAGGGATGATGCTAAACGCCAAGGCAATATGCTTGTTGATGCAACAAACAGGGTGCCTGGAAATTAGAGGTCATGACTGATACCAAAGACAATACTAGTATTGTCTTTTCTGATACTTTGGCCGCTTTCGTTTTGATATTTCTAAAGGGTGAATAGAACTAAACGGATCAGTTCAGATCATTGTTTAAAACGAACGCACACAAGAAAGAAGTACGTTATAAGTAGTATTTGACTCAGGATCAAAGATTACTAAATTGTTAATTTTCCTTGTTTAGAAAATTTGTACTAATCTTTAAAACCATTTAAATAATACAAACGAAAACAAGAATTTTGAACGACAGTATTGACACTAGTGACAGCTGCCTCGAAATTGTGCTGAATGATCCTAAAAATAACCAGGGTCTTTGCGGGTGCAGAGGGGTATCGATTTGAGTAGATCTGTTCAGTTCACTTGGCTAAAACGAACGCAAATGATCTGAATGGTTCACCCCCGGGCTACCCAAAATGGTAAAGAATATTACATAAGTCTTGCGGTACTTTTTCTCTTCGCTTCAATATTTCTTTTACATGAATAACTAATATAGCATAGCTTGTGCCAAATTACTTCGTCTTATTTATTACTAATTTTAGCATATGAAATGACTTTTTGTATTGTTTCATTAATAATATCAATACTACATCAAATCTTGTTTGCCACAAGAAAAGTAGAGAAAGTTCTTTCTGTCGCCCTAATTAACTTGCCTTTATTATCTTTGCATATAATGACTTCGGTCTATTTCGAACATACCTAAAAGAGACAAGAGGGTCAATTTCGCTTTCTGAACTTGAATCCGCTGTGCTGTCCACTCTAATTTGATTTCTGTTAAAAAAAATATGCAATATTGTATAAATAAATAGGTACCCTTCAAAAAACAAATCATAAAAAGTCGTTGCTTAGGGTCGTAAGTATACATGACAAATTAATATTCTTTGTTCCAATTTTATTTTATTCTGAGTAGGCTATGACTGGATTGTTGATAACAGTACCCAACAATATAAATAAGTATCAGTCATGGCCTACTCAGGATAAAATAACTTGGAACATAGGATATTTGAATGAAATTTCCCTCGGCCTCAGTGTAAAACATGAAATATGCAACTATAACATTGACCTCTAATTTCCAGGCACCCTGTCTGTTGCATCAGCAAGCATATATTGCCTTGGCGCGACGTTTAGCATCATCCGCATCCATATTTTTGCTCTCTGATTCTTCCGTAATTAAAATTTTAAACAAAAACTTACAACTTACCCAGATATATTCACCTGAAACAGATGTATGTATACCTATATAATAAAAACGCAAAAAATTTCTATATTTCCTCCAAATTTACTACATAGGTACTTTATAATATGTAACACATAAACTTATTAATTATTTGATAAAAACAGATATACAATATGGCAGATTGCAAATTGACACCTAACAAGAAGTTTTATAATACAAATTAATTAAAACAAATCTTAATAAGTCTATAATCATATATTATATGTGTTGCATCTGCCGGCGCGCAGAGAGAAACAAAACATGCCAAAAGTGAAGGCGAAGAGAAAGATAGACTATGTATATTGCATCTCGCCGTCTGAATTAATGTATGGCGCCGCGCGGAGTAAACCCATGAGGTCTCGCATTATTTATTGTTATAGCATTGTTAGTTTACAAGCAAAAAATATGGGATTTGCTCTATTACCTGGTCAAGACATAGGCGAAACTTTTATAAAGAATAGTATTTTCTCATTTAGGCCTTCCTTTTTTGTCAAATGAATGTTATATTTAAAAAAGACCACTTGTTAATCAAATTTTTGCCCGGCTGAAACCGAGATATTTACATTTAAAATTATTTTCGGCCATAAGGGCTAAAATGGAAATGATTTTTTTAAAATAATTATAAAAAAATACTCCCTACAAAGACCTTTTTGTGCTTTGGACCAAAAA